>JAJPUD010003985.1:42368-123079 GCA_023553655.1 Myrmecobius fasciatus
TTCCCCTTTCTGCCTCCCCATTCTTTCCCCTTTCTGCCTCCCCATTCTTTCCCCATTCCCTTCCCCTTCCACCTGTTTCCTCCTCATTTTCCCCTCCCCCATCACCCCCCTCCGCACTATTTCCTTCTTTTCTTCCCCCTCCTTTTCTTCCTTCCTCTCAGTCCTTCCTCCCCCCCCCCAAAAAAAAGGAAGGAAGGAAGGAATCCTGGGGGAACAGGCACTGCTGGGTTTACCATGATCCAGGCTCATCAGCACAACACTTTCTAGCCCTTGCTACCCCACTACCACCACCGCCTGATATACAAAATAATGCTTTAACGTTTGAAAAGCTAGTTCATTTGAGCCTCATAACCACCTTGGGAGGCAAGCAATTTTTATCCACCCACACCCCACCACCCAAAATTAAGAAGTGACTAGGTGAAGCAGGGGTTAGACTACTAATCTTCCTGAGTTCAAATTCGACCCCAAACACTTGCTAGCTGTGTGACTTTTGGCAGGTCACTTAACTACCTCACTTTCCTGATCCACAAAATATCTAACAGGGGCTGGAGAAGAAAATAACAAACTATTCCAGTATCTTTGCAAGGGGGAAGGGAAGAGGGAGACTAAAAAGCGGTCACGAAGAGAACACATCTGAAACCATTCAACAGCTCCGGGTTAAGGGACTTGCTCAGGGTCACAAAATAAGTGCACCGATCAGAATCGAAATTTGATCTTCCCTGGGATTGAAAGTGATCAGCAACTCCATTTTACAAAGAGGAAACAAGCTGACTATCTTGAACAGGTTGACACAGCTATTAACATCCTCCTCAGTATTTGTGTCCCCAGCACTTAATACTATTGTACATGGCTTCTATAAGCACTTAATAGATGCCTGTTTCCTTACGTCTTTAGAACCGGAAGGGACCTCTGAGGTCATCGAATATAATCCCCTCTTTTCCTAGATGAGGAAACAATCTGAGAGGTAAGGTTAAATTCCCAGCTGTTGGGTCCGATACAAGATTCAAACCTTTCGCCACCTAGCGGCCTCTCTGAAGTATAATCTCTCTCTTCTGTCTCAACTGCTTTTTCTATAATCGGGAAAAATTCCTCGTCATTGTGTGACCCTGGATAAATTACTTAAGCACTCAGTTTTCTCATCTATGAAACAATTAGATGACCCCCCCCCCCCCCTTAGTCCTTTCCAAGTTTTATGCTCTTTTCCTAATGAATAGTGCTGACTTGTGAATTAGGGACATGACCTGAAGTTCAAAGCATACATACCGAGAGTGGGTGGAGGAGGGCGGGGAGAGATGCAGAAAATTCTGGCACCTAATCCGCATTTAAAAACAAAAACAAAAATAAAAAATCTAATGCCCTAAGCATGGTGCATGCTTCTTATGTTCCTATCAAACAGCTAGTTGAAAGCTTTAATGCACAAGAACATTCTTACTGTCAGGTAATAAAAACCTCTGGGAATGTGCCTGGATTTTGTTTTGTTTTCAAATGTTATTTAATACAAGTAAGAACCAAGTTATGATTTTGTTGCTGTTGTTGAAATTTAAGATGTTTTCTTTATTCTTATTGTAAATTCTTCCTTTGTATCTTTCCTGCCTATTCTTGGGATCCCTAAGAATTAGAGATTTAGAGCTGCCTAAATGGACCTGGGACTCAGGGTCCTGGAGGAAGTGACCTCAGAGGCTATTTAGTCCAACCCTGCTCATTTTACAGATGAGGAAACTAAAATTAGGGTAAGGTAAGCCAATTGGCAGTCACATAGTAATCAATGCTCAAAAAGTAGGATTATGAATCTAGGTCCTCCTTTGACGACTCAATCAGTGCTCTTCCCAATCCAGTCCACTCTTTGAATTTTTTAAAGTGAGGAAATTGAGACCCAGAGAGAGTGATTCGCCCAACGTCACAGCATTATACATTACATATGTGGCATTATATGACTAGCACTTTTATTTGACTTGTGATCATTTGGGGGTAGGTGTCTATTAATTATACTATTCCAGTTCTGACTTTTTCATCTTTATCTTCACCAAGTCCCAGCAATAGCCATAGCAAGAAAGTATTTGTGTTATTAGGCCCAGCTAAAAATCACCCTCCCTGCCCCCTCAGTGATTAGAGTCCAGCTCCAGGGCTGTGCTAGGTTTGTGAATTTGTTCCAGAGAAACCCATTACTAAGGAGCCCTGGAGCTAGAGAAAATAAGCAGCCTACCAGAGTAAGCTCTGACGTGTGTTTGAATGATCTCGGGCAACACAACAGATGTTGAACCGCAAACGGGTATCACCTCTAATAAGAACACACCCACCTCATTACTGAACTCCGGTGGGGACGGCTTAATGCTTAGTGGGGAAAAGTCCTCTTAAGGATTGAGGTTCTGGTATCCGCTCCCGCAGTGAAAAAGGTTGTTGCTTTCTTAAAAGCCTCAAGAAAATTATAGGAACCTTTCGTAATCCCATTCCCATGCATCGGATTTTCCATCGCTTCCCTAAAGGAGACTGAAATCAGGAAAACCAGACTGAAATAATTTCCTCTGAAGTCGTTATTTTCCTTTTAAGCTTTGAAATCTACACTTGTAGTCAGCAACTGCACGACCGCGGATCTCCAAATACTTGGAAAATTTCCCTTTCAGGGTAAGTAAATTTAATCAGAAGTCAGTCAGGTTAAGTCACACTTATCATATCTCTGCTTTGCAAGCTGGTAAACTTTGTGACGTTTTTCTCACACTTCCACTAGAGCAGGAAAATCTATACAAAATCGCCCAGTCCCACCATAGGACCACATTTGAAATGACTTTATCTTCCACAGACTGCGTCCAGCCCAATCCAGACAAGCACCGCCCCCATGGGGGTGTGGCAATGCTCCGCCTCCAGTGCCCTTCTATGACGTAACCATGCCACGCGTCTAGAGCCTAGTCTGAGGGGGAAGAATAGAGGGAAGTGGTCCTGGGATTTGGGGGGCTACAACTTCGGGAGTCATGCATTTTTCCTTTAAATGCATTCTTTTCTTGCAGGCCTTAAGCATCTTTAATTCCCTTATTCAGGGACAAAAACTAGAGAAAGCTGTGGATGAAGTGAAAATAGAAGTTTTACATCTTCCAGAAAACTGTTCTTCCAAAAGCAAGAAAGGGGACCTGCTAAATGCCCACTATGATGGCTACTTGGCAAACGGCACCAAATTCTACTGCAGGTAGGAAACGCAAGCTAACGACACCGTCGTCCGTGTACCAGATAATCTAACCTTGCTCCTTCCTACAGAAAACCAGTTATGTTCCATAGATAAAAGGAGTAGGAAATGGAATCCTGTACCCTGCACCCTTCTAGCAAACCAGATTAAAGTACTGCATTAATGTAAAAGCTGAAGATAGGGTGATTAGATACCATGACCAAGTTGCATCTAAGGAGAAAAATGGTTAATTTGTTTTTATGATTGAATATTACTGTTAAAATTACCAAAAGGTGGAAATGTTATCTTATCTTTGCCTTTTTTTCTTTGAAGTCATTTGAACTATACCAGTGAGATATTGAACCATGTATGTATATGGAAAGCAAACTATATGTGAGTTTTCTATAATACTCTTCTTTTTTTCCCCTCTAATATGGTTGTAAAGGAGTTTTAGGAAGCGTTTAGCAATCTGTTCCCCTAGGTTGCATTGTACTACCGGCAATTACTGTGGGTGCAACACAAGACTTCTTTGGTATTTCAATTTTTCCTTGCTACAACCTTCTAGGCACAATGTTTAGAGTTGTATTTTTTATATTACCCAAATTATTCTTTTCCTCCAATCACACTTGAAGTCTAAAAAAAGGAGACAACAGGAAAATAGAAAAAAAAATGTTTTGTTTAAAAGCTAACTAGAATTCTTAAACCAATTATTCCATGAATTCAACCAATTCAATCCCACAAGTATTTATCAAGTGCCTACTTAATGTTTAAAAAGTCACTGAGCTAGGTGCTTGGGATATAAAAATATTGATACCTTCTGCTCTCTAGGAACTTAAGTTATAAATGGCTATTGGGGAAAATAAGACAACTATAAAGATATAGATGGCATTAAAGAGGGAGAAAGCACTAACAAATTTGGGGGTAAGGGAGATTAGGAAAAATTTCACAGCTTTATTAGAAAAAAATTTGTTGAATAAAAAAAATTAAAAATAAAAATGAAGTAACAGCTTGCTACTAGTGGCTTTGGAAAACTTATACCGTTTCTAAGAAAACTTAGGCTAAAAGAAAAATATGTAGGAATACATAGTACTCCTATATACTTTTTTTTTTTTTTTTTGCTTTTTTGCTGAGGCGATTGAGGTTAAGTGACTTGCCCAGGGTCACATGGCTAGGAAGTGTTAAGTGTCTGAGATTAAATTTGAACTCAAGTCCTTCCTAACTTCAGGGCTGGTGCTCTATCCACTGTACCATCTAGCTGCCCCTCCTATATACTTTTGTAGAAATATAAAATAGGTAGCTTAAAGGGTACACTGGAGCCATTTCAGAGTGGTTATCTAGAGAGCAAATTGTCAAATTTTAAATGTGAGCATGTTTATTCCTTGGAAATGGATAATGTCGGGGCAAATACATGGCATAGTGCATACAGCACCAGTCTTGGAATCAATCAAGAGAACCTGAGTTCAAATTTGTCCTGAGACAATGAGCAAGTCACTTTAATGCCAATTGCTTCACAGAAATAAATAAATAAATAAATGAAATGGCTAATGTAACCAATTATATTTGACTTATTTTTTGCTCATTGTTTAGACTTGAGAGTGATAGTATGGCGAAAATGTTAATAAAAGCAGATTAAACTTAAAAGTAGAGTATATTTTTAATTTTCTGTGAGACCCGATTATCAAATATTAACCAGCACACTTCTAAGTATATATATATTAACTAGTGATAGATCAATTTAATATTTAAAATAGTATCCTTGTTCTTATGTATATATTTGACACTCTTAATTGTCTAGCATATTATCACTATTATATGATTCTTTCCATGGCATGACTTCATTAGTTAAATTTCTTTTTTTTTTTTTTCTTTTCTTTTCTTTTTTTTTTTAAACTGTAGCCGGACACAAAATAAAGGTCACCCAAAATGGTTTGTTCTTGGTGTTGGGCAAGTAATAAAAGGCCTAGATATTGCTATGATGGGTATGTGTTCTGGAGAAAAAAGAAAAGTGACAATACCTCCTTCACTGGCCTATGGAAAGGAAGGTTCTGGTAAATACCTAATAATAAAATTGATAATCTTATTCTATTTCATTTGCATTTCAAAATAAATCATCAGAACAGCTAATGATACTTCTCTGTTCTTTATTGCTTTATTCTAGGTGCTTTGTTTTTTGTTTGTTATTCTGGTTCTTTGTATTATTCTCTTTGTATACATGCTTTCTCTCAAAATGAAACTCAAAACTAAAAAATAAAAACTACTAATGATAGAGGATATTCCCAGAGTTATTTTTAAATCAGCATCTGAAAATGTAGTTAGCCAAACCGCACTCAACCGCACAAAAGGGAAGATTCTTTATAGAGAGCTGAGCAAATGGGCTGAAGTCCTCAGTGTCCCTCTTTTTCTTAATCCACCGAAGAGAAGGGATGAAGAAGAGAAATGGAACTCATGCATGTAGACAAATTTCCAGCCCTCTGTTGGAGAGAGGTCTGTTACAACCCTGGAGCCATAGGGAACATTAAAGCTTAAAAACAGCACTGAAACTTTCAGGATAACCTACAAAAAGCAGTGACAATCTAGTATTCACAATCCCTGACACACAGCTGGTGTGCTGTCTGAGTTGTTGAATTGGATATTCGTGTGGTTCATATGTATCAAAGTATCAAAGGCTGGGACCTCATTCTGTCCATTGTCAGTGAAAAAAAGGTGGAAAATTATTAATTCTAGTGATACAGCTTCATAGGACTAAAAGAGACTTCAAGAGATCAGCTAGTAGCGTATCTTGGATATAGACAGATCAACCTCTAAATCACCTAGAGAGGAGTTTGTCAATATTTCTTCTTCCAGAGTCTATATCTTAACTCCAAATTTATCTAGTTGTATTTACCTATTATTTGGTTCCATCTGAATAGTATTCCAGGATGATGGGGAGGGAAGGAAAGAGATTACATACCAAGTTTTCAGTTTTGCAGAGACTATATTCACTTTCATTTCTTGTGAGACTTGAAAAAAGTAATTATATTCTATATAATAGGAATTTGAATTCTTTATTCTTCTAACAAAATCAGATTGTGTTGCATTGTATAAAAACCGAATGAAGATCATAGATATTAGAGCCAAGTTATATCCAAGGGACAAGGAATTCAAAGAAGTAGAAGTGAATAGGTGTCTTTTAATATTCTATCTTTAAAGAGGAGTAAATGCAGTAAGACATTCAGGGACTTTAGAAGATCTTTGTGAAATAGCTAGGAGTTAAGAGAGACATCAGCCCTTCAAATTATATTAAGTATATTACATTAAACCTCCTAACAGGCCTTTCGCCCAATAGGAGTTAAAGTCTGAGAAGCTTAGACTTCTCATATGCAGTAATATCTAATATGCAAATAGGCATAGTCATTGCTGAAAGGAGAAGTATATAAAGAATCTTAGAGCTTTTAAAAAAACTTACTAAGGTTTGAATTTGGCTTTTTTTTTTCCTGACTTCAAACATCAAAAATTTTCTTTATAAGTTAAAAATATCCTCCCCAGTCACATATAATAACTTTATAGTTTATTAATCTGACACAGATACTGCCATTGTAGACTTCCATTTTACCAGGCATTTCAATTAACTCATTCTTTAGATCCTGGGGGTTATCATTTTTTGATAAAAAACCTTCTATTCCCTTGAAAGTTAGTTGGATTTGGATTTGGGGGAGAGGGGGAGTGGAAAAGTAGGATTTAGTTTGTGTGTGATTCAGTTGTATTTCTGTGTTTGTGGGTAAGCATTAGGTAACCTGGATTTCACCTGCTCTAACCTGAATACTTTGTATTCTCTGAATAAAAGACTCTTTATAAATCTAACAGATAAACTTGAATCCTTGTTACTTCATTTAGTTCACAATGGAGAGGAAAACAGCTAGATTTCTTTTAAAGTAAACTGTTTTTAATGGCCTCTCAAAGACCATTATTAACTTTCTCTTTTACTTTTCCTTTTAATTTTTTAAAATAATCATTCTTAGTTCAACAATCACTTATTAAGTGCTTACTACATATGTGAATCTGATAGGAGCTAAAAAGCACTACTGATAAATAAATGTCATCATACCAGAATATATCTACTTTGAATGCAAAACACAGAACAGTATGAGTATGTAAGATCATTGTCTTATCCCTCGGTTTATTGAACTACTGTGGAACTTGCATTGGAAAGAGGGCTAGCCTAAGAACCAGGACAGTGAGGCTAATGCCTACTAGGTGCAAGGCACTGTTAAATGCTAGAGAAAAGCAAAAATCCCTGCCCTCAAGGAGTTCATAATTTAATGGGAAAGACTAAAAACAAATAAATATGCATAAAAAAATTACATCCAATATAAACAGAAAATCATTAACTAGAATTCAGACTTTGCTCTGACATTAATTATCTATGCCAACCCTTGAATAAATCCCTTTTCTGGACCTTAGTTTCCTTCTGTGTAAAACTAAATATATACTTAATCACAATGGTTGGTCCCTTTTGCCTCAACATAATATGTTTCTATGATATATAACCACTGATAAAATTTCAATTAAACTTTTCAGCTCTAAATTTTGTTTGATAAAATATTTGCTTTCTTATGTCATTGTATACTCAATAAACTAAATATGTTAAAATGTAAACCACAAGAAATCATTTCTAAGAAGAAATCTGTTCATAATTATGCTTGTTTTTACAAAATTAATCACTATATATACCTAATCTTAGATGTAACTTTTTTTTTCCCTGAGGCAATTAGGATTAAGTGACTTGCCCAGGGTCACACAGGTAGGATGTATTAAGTGACTGAGGGCAGATTTGAACTCAGGTCCTCCTGACTTCAGGACTGGTGCTCTGTAGATGTAACTATTTTAAGGAAATCTTGAAAAGAAATATTTTCTCTGCATCATCCTTATGTCATTTACTACAGAGTATTTCTGCATGACTTGAAATGCATGGGATTTTTTTTTTTTTTAGAGCTTTATCCTGACTACATAGTAGCAGCATTTCTCAAAGCCTTCATTTTGAGTTTCAACTCATGTCAATCATCCATATAGCATCCTATATATTCTTAAAATTAATTGAAATAAATACTTTCATGTTGGCAATACTTTGCACGCATAGCAATTTCTGTCCAGAAATTTAGCATGTTTGTATGTACACATATGTATGTTTTTACATAAAGAAGTATTAGCCTTAAAATTTGAATTTTGAAGTTTTTTCTTTTGTTCTTATCAAGGAAGTTTTCTTCCTGTGACCAGGAGATTATAAATGGACAAACTAGAAACATGAAAATCAGTTTTCCAGAAATCATCATTGGCTATACTCTCTAGTTCTTTGCTTATAGGTCAGGTAAGCATGTTATTACAACACTAACCTTTGCTTATTAATTCCCTGATACATAGGTCAGATATCTTTTGCACTGACTATGGCTGTCATTGCTTCCCTTCTATTTTTGTTTCTGGCTTTGACATTCCTTCCTTTTTATATTCTATAAACCTTTTAACAAAAATTTCACTAGAGCATACTTAACCCAGTCCTTGCTATGCACGTAATTATCAGTTATTGCTGATAAGGAAGAGATATTTTGGCTCAAGTGAATAGAAATGTCAATTATTTGTTTGATTTATTTATTTGCATTAACTGATTAACTGAAATATATTGTCTCTTAGAAGAAGCCTGGCATGGTGAATGGAGTTCACTGTCCTAATTGTCAGAAAGACCCAGACTCAAGTCTTGCCCTTAGATACCTACTATAGTTGTGTCTGGTCCTGAGCAAGTTAACCTAATCTCTCAAAGACTATGAATTATAGACATTCCTGAGTACAACATTTCTCCATTGCACTAGTTGCCTTGGTTTCCGTACTAATGAAATTACAGGTCCAGACCAAAAAAAAAAGAGTGCTATTTAGGTAAAAACATCATGTGCTATAAATCCATAGATTGGTTCTTTGTTACATATTCACATCCCCTCTAAGTTCTTTATAATGTATAATATATATCACAAATAAAATTTTCATAAAATTTTTTCATTTTGTATTAAATCAAAATCATGGCTATAATGAAGTTTATTTTATACTTATTTTCAAGTAATTTCACAATATTTTTACTTCTTTTTTCTGCATTAGTTCTCTTTTAATTACTATGTTCATACCATATTTAAAAATAATAGAAATTCTGTCAACAAAGACCAGAAGAGTGGTAATTATTGGTGCTCATTAACCAAAATATTTTAAGTCAATGATTCCTTTGAAATGGCATATTTTGGATAAAAATCATAGGGAAAATTCTTAAGAGGTAATAATTGCTAATACTTCAAAAAATGTTTCTTTCAGTATTCATAATGTTATTTGTTACTTCCATCTTTGACCAAAACCTCTGTTCATTTTAAATGCTTTTTGGTCATTTCCTTAGCACAAGGTTTGATTCCACCAGATGCAACACTGATTTTTGAGATCGAGCTTTATGCTGTGACCAAAGGACCCCGAAGCATTGAAACATTTAAGCAGATAGATGTGGACAATGATAAGAAACTTTCTAAAACTGAGGTAACCAAGACAAAACCTAATGTAAGGTTTCACTTATAAACCACTGTTTCAATACACGCTTATCCCAAAGATTTCCCTTTTGCATTTTAAACTCTAGCTTGGGTTTTTTCATATAATCTTCAATTTTGCTACCTTTCCCCTTCTTTCACTCTCTCTAGACTTGCTCTTCCCTGGTGTCATGATTTCTAGCTCATCAATCCTTTCCTTTTATCTCAGATCGTCCCCACTACTCTGACTTTACTTGTTTCCTATGTTGACCATATGTTTTACCACTTTCATGATTCACTAGTACCCATAACTCTTGAAACCTCCATTCTCTTGACTTTTTTAAAATTCCGAATAAACATTAAATGAGCATTTCATATACATTATAGAACAAGAAGAGGATTTTACATAAAATTATTTTTAAAAACTATGAATGTAGAGCTTTTTATTTTTAAATATAATGAATTCAACACGTATCTTTAAGAACTGTGCAACTTATCTGTGATTTTTTTCTGGCCTTCCATTCTGTTTTCTTATTTGGGGAATAGAATATAAAATAGAGCAGTTTTCTAAAATGCATAGCTATTTCCATGCCATGGATCAGAAATAGACTTCACACATATAAAGCCTCCACTATCCTCTCTCTATATTATAGTGGAGAGTCCCCAAAAGATAACTGATAAAGCTGCTGCTTCCATAGATATCATTGCTAAGCATAAAATATTGAAAAGGGGTCTGAAATAAGATTACAAAACTAGCAGTAAATTAGTTAGCATTTATGTAGCACTTAAGTTTTGTACTGTGTGTGTATAGTATATAAATAAATAATGTTATCCTCACAACAACCCTAGGAAGTAGAGGTGCTGTTGTTATCCTCATATTTTGAGGCTTCTACTCAGGATATTTAAATAAATTTATATTCTCAAAGGTTAAAAAAAATGCATTAGACTAATTGTTCTAAAATACATATAAATGTAAAAAGTAATATATATAAAGCACTTTGCAATCCTTAAAGCAAAATATAAATTCTAGTTATTATCAGAATTATAATTGTATTAATTCAATAAATCTATGATTAGTTCTAATCTCTTACTATTCCATCTTTCCCTCTAACCTACCATCTTAATCTTGTTCTTTCTCTTCATTGTAATCTCTAATCCTTCCACTCTCTCAGTTCTTGCCCAGTGTCTACACTCCTTTCCTTTTCTGGATCCCTTGGTGAATCAGTTCTAATCTATGAGATCCTCTAATCTCTTGCCCCTGGTCCTGTCTCTGATCATGTCTTGCCAAATTCCTAATTTTGAATTATTCCTTCCAATCAATATATCATTTTATCTCCTGTTTACCTGCTGCTGAATAGTTTTGGAAAGAAGCCACATAACCATGTTGACAGAGTACACTATAAATTAATACCATATAATCTCAACTTGGACCCTCAGTGCAGCAAAGCAATCCTTTTAAATCTCCTTAACACATTTACTCTCTTTCAACCCTCTCACAATATTTCTTCTTCCTACCCTCCCAACTGTTGGACTCACTCCATTTACTTCAGTAAAAAAAATAGGGTCACTCCACTCCCTTTTGTCTTCCATTTCACATTACTCAGACATTTTCTTCCACTGTCTCATGTGAAGAAAAAATGGCAGAGTTCATATTTTTCTCCTTTTTTCATAGACCTAGTGCTTATCATAGTGTATATATGTAATTAATAAATATGTAATTAATGCAATTATTAATTATTATTTAATACCCTCCATAAGAAAGAAGTTCTATAAAACTATTCATAAAGAGAGGAAGAGAAAATGTGACAGTAAGTCACCAATCCTTGGTAGGATTAGTAGGTAAGAAAAAAAAAAATCATACCATTATCATATGTGCACATATATCCAGCCACTCCTTTTTCTCTTGCAACTGGATACTATATCCAGGATAAGTGGGTGGACTGGCCAACTGCACTGTTAAAACTATGTGTTAGTTTACCTGTAGCCTGACAGTACCTTCATAGTTTATCTTGCTCTCCTTTCCTTCAGCCTTTATAACTATTCCAATAGTTCTGCTGCTTTTTCTTTAGTTATGGCTTGAAGTATATATAAATGACTTGCTCCCTAATTCACTCCTACCTTCCCCAAAAGGTCATACTATTTAAGGACACTTACATATTGTCTTTTCATTCTGTAGAATATTTCACAATAACCTGTCGGTTTCATCTAGTTCTCTATTTTCACAGTGATAATAAAAATTCCATATTCTAAAAGAAAATTTTTCTTGTGTCAAAAAATACTTTAATGTATTTAGTCTTTATGAGACATCCACAAGTAAAGAAACTGGTAATGCTGTCTACCTTGGCACTTGAAAATGTTTGAAGCAGTAGAAAAATGTGATACAGATTCAAGTTCATTTTACTCCAAAGTCCAGATATTTATTGAATTTTGATTGACATTTTAAGTGCCAGAAAAAGAAGGGTTGGAATTATCCTGATACTGTATTTTAATAGAGGTTTTTCTAAAATACTATCTTGAATTCTCTAAGTAAAAGTACTTTTACAATTATTTTTCATTGTTGAAGTTGTATACAAATGTGCATAATTAGATTTGTCTGATTTGCTTACAATACAGTTCCAACATAGAACATAGAAATTTAAGAAAAATATATAATGAATAACATGAAATACATATAAAAACAAACATCTTTGAATAGTTATTCACAATTAAGTATGCTAATTTGAAGAGATTTGGAAGATTTTCCCCAAAATTTCATTTAAAGTTGACAACCTTTAGGTTGTCATGTGATGCTCCACATGGAAACTGTTCTCCTTAGCAATATGGTTTGGGGCTTCATGTTTACATTCCTCATTAAATTCTCTAAAATGCTTTAAAAGTGTTTGTTTCAACAAGTTTTCTTTTTTTTTTTTTTTTAACATAGATCAATTATTACTTGAAAAAGGAATTTGAAAAAGATGATAAACCATATGACCAGTCATATCATGATTCCGTGTTAGAAGATATTTTTAAGAAAAATGACCATGATGGAGATGGCTTCATTTCTTCAAAGGAATATAATGTATATCAACATGATGAACTATAGCATATTCTTTCTAAATTCATTTGATTCTTTTGTGTTATCTACAAAATCAATTTTTCCTATAGGGACACATTTTGATACTTTGAAAAAAATCAATTTCTGAACCTTATGTAAATTTTAAATAAATTATGATGTAACCAAAAAAATGTGGTTGGAAAAAGTACGAATTTTGTACTGTTGTGTGCCTTATTTAGAAATGCCTGTGAACAAAGTTTGCCATATTTTGATGAAATTTTTCCAAAAAAATTTCCAAAACTTTATAACTCATCTTTTCCCCTAAACTTACCCTCCTTTCCAGCTTCCTTATATCTGTCAATGACATCATTCTTTTAGACATCTACCATCAAAATCTTGGGATGATATTTGACTTTTTCTTCCATTCCTATATTCAGTCATTAGCCAAAGGTATCATCTGTATCTCTACCATATTTTTCATCTGTTCTCTCCTCTCTACTTCTACTGCTAAGCCCACCTGCAATAACTTATGGCTTGTATTATCTCATCTGAACTATGGTAATGGCTCCCTAACTAGCCGCGGTCCCTCTAGCTTCATTCTCCTCTAACTCATCCTTCACACAGTTGGAAAAGTAATTCTCTAAACAGGCAACTCTGATCTCATCACTCCCCTACTTAAAGACTTTAGTGACTCCCCTTTACCTACAGAAAAAAATATAAACTTGTATTTAAGGCCTCTACCTCTTCATGTAGCATATATACTCAAAGGAAATCAAAGGCAAACAATGTAGTGTATACCAAAATATTCACTGCAACATTTTATGGTAACATAAAATTGGAAAGTGGTTGCCTATAGATTAGACAATGGCTAAAAATATAGTGGTATATGAATATATGGGAATACTACTACATATAAATATTGTTATTCTATTCATTCATAATTAACCTGAGGAATTTAGAGAAATATAGGAATATCCCTGCAACTGATTTAAACATAAAGAGAATTATGTACACAATGAAATAAAAAGATCACTAAAAGGAAACTGGACTCAGAGAAAGTACCAGAATACAGATAATGAAACTTACCTTCAGCATAGTAGAGAATTGGGGGACTAAGGACAAATATGCCAGATTCATTATTTTAGATTATAATTGTTGGCCTTTGTCACCAGGAGCTTCAGTTCCCCCACTGGGGAAAATTGAAATGACTGATGTAAAGATAAAAGATATCAACAAACCATATTTAAAGGAAGTCATTTAAATTGTTAGCAAAACTAAAAAATAAATTTTTCAGAAAATAAAATTTTTGTGCTAAGCTCATTTTAAGACACTTCAGTATGTTTTTTTACTTGTCATTTTCAAGTAATTGGCTTTATACACTTTTCTAAGTTCTGATAATAATCTCAGGAAATTTATATATACTAAAATCATGTTTATAACAGTAAAAAAAAAAAAAAACAACCTAAATAAGTTGTGTTGACTTGGACTTCAGGCTTCTACAGGTCAAAGATAATGGTATTTTTGTAATGCTAAATATATTGTCATACAGTAAATATGCATTAATCTGAAGAATATAAAAATTGTATTGAATTGTACTGTTCCATAACGAATCAGACTCTGATCCTATCCCTAATGATAAAAGTGAAAAGGGCTGAAGTTACATTTAAAAAAATTAATGAAGAAAAAGGTCTATTTTGAAACTATACAAAGAAAGAGGAAATTAAATAGTTCTGCATAAACACAAGTATATTAATATACTATTAGTACAGTACTGGCATTTTATATTAACATGCATAATTGTTTGATGTGTCTTTATATGGAAAGAACCTGTTGTAATTTTGAATGTGTATTTTATAGTCAATATCATAATGAATAGAAAGCCAACCTTGAAGCTATGAAAAACTATATTCAAATCCTGTGTTTTAACACATTTAGCTGTGTGACCCTACATAGGGAAAATGCTGACCTGCATTGGTAGAGTTTCTTCACCTTGTAGATCCTTATACTAATGAAATAACAGGATTAGTCCTCATCCCTGTAATTGTTTTTAATTTTAGCATTTTTTGTATGTCTTCTTTTTATAAGGACATTAAAAATTAGGGATGCTTTGTAGTGTAGATAAATAAGACCTAAATCCACATACATTAAGGTATTTTGTTCTTATGCATCTTCATGACAAGAGAAAAAAAACAGAACTCTGATCTTTGCAATAGATTTGAAGTAGCAGTGAGGAACCTTATAACCTCAAATCTTTAAATGCACATTTAGTAATAACAACCTGCTTCCCTACTGTTCTCTTAACTTTGTTTATGATACCTTATGCTTAGAGAATTCTTAATGTCCTTTTAATATGATACTGCAATTAAACATGTATGATTACAATAAATTATTAACATTTTTCTCATTTTACTATAACATGTTTAAAAAAACATTTCTGCATTCAGTTCTTCATTAAAATTTTTAATTGTCAATAATAGAACATTCAGAAAAAAAATCTCAATTTTTAGCGCTTTCTTACTTCACATGACAAAACAACATAATACCACCATCTTTTTATAGTAACTATTCCAGTTACATTTTGAAATGTAAATAAAATTTTTGAGAAAAATTAAAATGCAAATATCATTGCAGTTAATTTTTACCTTCTTTCTCTTTCACAATTGACTCATTTGAATCCAGGTAATTTGGAAAAGATTATGGCACAATTACACTTAAAACTACATTAAAGGCACTTATTTTATTTCATTCTTTTGTGCCAAACATCAAAGCAGGGCACAGCATGAAGTCTTACATACTTTTGTCCATTGAAAGAACACTCAAAACATCCATAAACAGTTTCCCTCTTATAGTTCCCCATTCCACAGAGGACACAAGGTCCTTTTGGAATATTGTGATTGAGTAAATTAACTCGGATATGAGTTCCTTCTCTAAGAGAGAAGTCAGTCATACTGAGGGATTTATCATAGTAGTAATCTGAGAAAAGGTCATCCATGTAAAGTTCAGAACGAGCAATGGCATCCATCACCCTTCTATCTGAAAAGGAAAGCACACAAAAATAAGCATTAATTAAAAGTACCAGAAGGAGAAAGATAAAGCCACAAATGAAATTTTTTATAAATATGTCATCTAAAATTTAAAATACCTCAACAGTAAATTTAAGAGTTTTTAAAATCAGGAATTAAGCTGAAAAATTTTTAAATTTAAATTCTTCATTTTGATTAGAGATAGCAGACTGAGTAGATAAGTTTATATTTTAATGAAGGGAAAATATGCATTCCCAAATACCCTTTCATTAATGTCACTATGATCAGTATCAAATGACATACTTCGTTCAAACAGTATATTTCTTAATCTGTAGAATATTGCGAATGTTGTTGTTTCTTCTCTCTCAAATCCTCCTTTTGACACTGAAGTGACACAAAGGTCTAACAAAAGAAAAAAAAAAAAAGCATAGCACAACATTCTTAGGAAAAAGAAACCCAAATACAGCTGATCTATAATTTGTATAGAGTAATTTGCATGTTGTCTTCCCCATTACATTGGAAGCTCTTTGGGAAGAGGAATTATTTTCTTGCCTTTCTTTAAAGCCTCCTCTCACATGATTTGTGCAAGTCATTTATTGGTAACTGCGGAAAAAGCCACCAAAGAGATAAAATAGAAATTCATTACAATAATCTTCTTCAGATGGTTTTTACGCATTACAATAGCTAGAGGGCTCCCTTACCTCAACCATTTGGATCTATCTTTTGTTTTTTGAAATCCAGTTTTGAATTTTCTGTAGCCCTAAAACCATAAAGTTAACCCTGATGGTCAAAAACAAACAAACAAACAAAAAAACTTCATAGATTACAAAAATACATCACTCATTTGGGTATATCTAATTTCTAATATTTATGCCTTGTTCTCTTTTCTAGAGGCAAATAATCCATATTTAACTATTTTTTTCTTTTTAAATATTACTTGGTATACTAAAAAAAAAAAAAAAAGAAAAAAGAAAAGAAAGAAAAAAAAAAGACCAACCTGGGAAAAGTTACTTTCGAGGTGCTTTTTTAAATATAGATTAAATGAGATGCATCTAAAAATTCTGAGTAAGTAAACAAATGGTCAGGCAGGTAGGCAGCATTAGCAAAAGACATAATTGGTAGAGCAGATCTTGGCAGGCTAGAGCATTGGTTTCAGTCTAATAAGGTGAAATTCAATAGGCATAAGATTCAAATCTTATACTTGAGTACCAAAAAAAAAAAAAATCAACTCTACAAATATAAGATTGTGATAGAGAGCACATGTTCTGAAAAAGATCTTGGGGTTTTAGTGAACTGAAAACTCAATGAGTCAGCAATGCAATGTGGCAAGTAAAAAGCCAATAGATTTTTGAGTTTCATTAAAAAAGGCATAGCTTCCAACAACAGGGTAATTATACTCCTACTGAAACCTGCTTTCATCTATGGTATTCTATTCAGTTCTGAGCACCATGGTTTAAAGCACCATTGATAAATTAGAGAGTATCCAGAGGAGGACAACTAAGATGCTGATTAGACAGTGTCTAATATGTAAAATACAGAACGGATTATATCAGAGAAGAAACTAAAATTATACAAAATAGTCCCTGATCTCAGTACCATTTAAAAGTACCTGAGAGGAAAAACCTGGAAAAGATTACATGAACTGATGCAAAGTGAAGTGAGCAAAACCAGGAGAAAATTGTATACTGCATCAACAACATTGTACAATAATCAAATATGAATGACTTTGCTCTTCTCAGCAATACAATGATCTAGACAATTCCAAAAGACAAATGATAGAAAATACTTTCCATTCAAAGATGATGATGAAGTCTGAATGCAGAATTTTTACAATTTTTAATTAATATTTTTACTATTTTTCCCCAAGTTTTTTTTCTTTTGGCTTATTCTTTAACTGTATGACTAATATGGAAATATGTTTTACATGATTGCACATATATAACCTATATTAAATTGCTAACAAGAAGAGAGAAAATTTGAAACTTTAAAAAATGTTAATGAATGTTAAAAATTGTCTTTATGTATAACTGGGAAAAAATACTGTTTAAAAGGAAAGTACCTGAGAAGTGTACTTCTCTTTTTTTTTAATTTTTATTTTTTTATTAATACTTTTTATTTGCAAAACATATGTATGGGTAATTCCTAAACATTAACTCTTACAAAGCTTTCTATTACAAATTTTTCCCCCCTACTCCCCACCCCTCCCCTAGATGGCAGAATATCCACTACATGATAATTATGTTAGAATACTTAAGAAATCAAATATATGTATAGTTATTGCATCACTTTTTTGTGCAGGAGAAATCATATCTACAAGAAAGAATAATCTGATAAAGGAAATACAATGCAAGCAAACCTCAATAGAGAACATGAAAATGTTATGTTGTGGTCCACATTTCACATCCCTCTCTCTGGGTGTATATGGCTCTCTTCACTGAACAATTGGAACTGGTTTGAAGCATTTCATTTTTGAAGAGTCATGTCCCTTAGAACTGATCCTCATATAGTATTGTTGTTGCCGTGAATAATGATCTCTTGGTTCTGCTCACTTCACTGAGCATTAGTTCATGCAAGTCTCTCCAGGCCTCTCTGAAATCATCCTGCTGGTCATTTCTTACAGAACAATAAAATTCCATAACATTCATATACCATAATTTATTCAGCCACTCTACAATTGATGGGCACCCATTCAGTTTCCAGTTTCTAGCCACTACAAAAAGGGCTGCCACAAACATTCTTGCATATGTGGGTTCCTTTCCTTCTCTTATGATTTCTTTGGGATATAAGCCCAATAGAAACACTGCTGGGTCAAAGGGTATGCATAGTTTGATAACTTTTTGAGCGTAGCTCCAAATTGCTCTCCAGAATGGCTGAATCTGTTCACAGGTCCACCAACAATGCATCAGTGTCCCAGTCTTCCCACATCCCCTCCAACATTTATCTTTATCTTTTCCTGTCATTTTAGCCAATCTGACAGGTGTGTAGTGGTACCTCAGAGTTGTCTTAATTTGCATTTCTCTGATCAATAGTGATTTGGAGCACCTTTTCATATGATTATAAATAGTTTTAATTTCCTCATCTGAAAATTGTCTGTTCATATCCTTTGACCATTTATCAATTGGAGAATGGCTTGAATTCTTATAAATATGAGACCATTCTCTATATATCTTAGAGATGAGACCTTTATCAGAACCCCTAAATGTAAAGATGATTTCCCAATTTGATGCTTCCCTCCTAATCTTGTCTGCATTAGTTTTGTTTGTACAGAAACTTTTTAACTTAATATAATCAAAATTATCTATCTGGTGTTCAATTAAGAGTTCCAGATCGAGAAGTGTACTTCTCAAATAGCTGTGTGAGATTAGGGAGAACACTACTGACTAGGAGGTTCAAGGAAAGCATCCTGAAAGAGGTAGCTTTTAAGCTGGGCTTTAAAAGATGTATAAGACTTCAATAGGAGAAGGAAAGATGGCAACCTAGGATGTGTAATAAAGCCAATATACATAGGCAGGTAAAGGCAGGGTAGGTGTGGGGGATGATGAATAGTCCAGAGTACCTAAAGTGAAGAATATTTAGAATGGATGGTGGTATAAATTAAGATTGGAAACAATCACAGAATTTAGAATCTGGACCAGATCTAAGAGACTATATATCTCAATCTTTACATTCTGTAGATTTTAAAGAGAAGTCTAGAGTAGCTCAAAAAATGCTAAGCTACAAGGTGTGATAGATCTGTGTATTTTTAATTTTGATTAGTTATTTTACCAAGAGTAAATCACTTTCTCTCTCTAGATTTCATTTTAAATTTATATAACTATATTTTAACATAATTAACATGTAGTGGATTTCCTGCCATCTAGGGGAGGAGTAGGGACTGGAGGGGGGGGAAATTTGTAACAGAAAGCTTTGTAAGGGTCAATGTTGAAGAATTACCCATACATATGTTTTGCAAATAAAAAGCTTTAATAAAGAAAAAAATGATATAACTTTATTCCTAATTTACAGAGTTATTGTGATGAACATCCCAGCATTGGAGGAGTTAAACATTTGTCAACAGTTTAAACACTTAATCCGTATTGGGTACTTACTGTGTTCAGAATACTCACTTTGTTAGATATTATACTATAAAAGTATAGATTCATAACTACTTCTGCCTAGTTTCATATCCTGCTTGGGAAAAAGGAGTATAAAAAACTAGATAAGCAGTTGTCTCAACAAGCAAGTATTTTAAAATTATTTTTGAAAGATTTTAAAAATATAAAACAGATTCACACTTAAGTTGAATAGCTCTACCAATGTCAAGATTAGGAATAAATTTCCCTGCAAGTATTTATTTTATGTTCTTTAAGTCCTTTAGAGTTATTTGTTAGTTTAAAAAAAATAATCTTTTTTAAAAGTTTATACTAGAAATCTAGAAATCAAGGCCAGCAGCCCTAGGCAAACATAACATAGTATCTTTATTTTCTATATTTTTCCCCTCCCGAATCTCTCCCTCCTATCCCAACAAATGTGCTTCTATCTTTTCAGGTGTTTAGTCCTTTTTTTTCCTTATTCTTTTCTCCACCCCTTCAATCAAAATCTGCTTTTAGAAAATATTAGTTATTTACATCCTAACATAATATTAGTTCAATATGTTGCTTCCGATCATTGTTAACATCAACCTCTGATTGGAAGATACAATAATTAAAGATATAATGCAAAGCAGGTGATAGAAAGATGTTTTTGAGAATAGAGGCTCCCTATACTAGATAAAAGTCATCTACTGTCATTTCTACATAAGACTAGCCCTTCAGAAAAGTATTACTGCATTTTAATGGTTTCATATAAAATAATTGTAAAATAGTTTATTTGAAAATCATAAATATGTGGATATCTCACAGATTACTTACCAAAGGCACCATCCAAATAAATGAAAAGTTCAAAAACACTAAAAGCTATGGTTGTGTGTGCTGGAAAAACAATAGCTTTGTCTCTTCCCTTTGGGTTTTGTTCATCAATAATGTGAAACTAATTTTCAAAAAAGAAATAACATGTATTAATACGGAGTCAATCATGAAAGGGAAATTCTTTTGAGTGTGAATGAAATATTGAAGGAATAACATTCAATTCTTTTATTCAATTATTTTTAAGATAAACCTACTTTTAATGTAAAGAACTATCTTGTTTGAAATTATTTGATTCTTCTAAGGGCAATAACTCTCTACCAGAAAATGTTATTTATCTTAAGGAAGGAAATACTTTGTCCCATTTTACTCATATTACTGTTAGACTTAATAATGTTAAATTTGTCGCAATTACAATGCTCTCCAAAGAGTCAAATCCGTAAACCCCCTCACTCCTTTTATTCTAGTTACAAATGCAAATCAAATAGATTATTTTAAAGTTTCCTTTGGTCTCATTGGTTTACTGATGTGTGGAGCTGTTCTGATACTTTGGGACTTTCAGCAGCCTTTGAAAGATATGTGTTTCAGTACAAATCAGTAGTCCCCAGGCAGACAAAGGTTGGATTTACTAAGATTTAGATAAAATTTTGCCTTTGCCAAAACCTTACCTTTCCATCCCTAAAAATGCAATTCTTTTAAAACAAAATTAGTCAAATTATTGTTTCACTAAATCACAATGAAGAAATACAATTGGTCTAAAGATTTAAGTAGAAATAACTTTCTAAAATTATTATAAACTAAAAGTTTAAACTCTGAGATAAGTTTGAAATATTACAACCGAACATTATAACATTATAGTTTCCTATTAAACAATGGTTTCAATAGTATTTAATTTGTATGACTAAAAAAGTAAAGCATACTTTTTGAACCAAATACCTGCTTTCATTCTTGTAACATCATTTCAGTGATTAAAGGATGATCTTTAATTATACTCATTTATTTCACAAGGATGGATATTCAGGCTATTAAATGCTAAAAATGCTATTATAACTACTCTTTTGTCATAATACCACTAAAATACTACTTTCTATTTTTAAAAATATATACATCACAACCTTTTAGTTAGTAAGAGAAGTCTTTTAAGAATATTTACCCTCACTGCTTCCCCACGCATTCCAGCATGCACAGATAAAGAACACTGGCGAGTTGTTCTAATACTTTCCATGACCACACACAATACTGCCTTTCTACTACTCCTTGATTGACGGATTAAGCAGTGATCAAAGTTAATTTTTCTAAAATAAAAAAGAGAGAGAGAGAAATCTACAGGTAGTTTTGTATTACCTAATTACATTTAATTGTTTTTTAATTATTCATAAAAATGAATCAAAAACCTATTTGCCTGTAACATAAAGCATTTTGAACAGGCCTAAAAGGAATTCATATCGACATGTCGACTAAAAAAAATTCAGTATATTCTTTTAAAATAATTTAACTAACACTGAACCTTGGTTTTAGGCAATCACAAGGACTGCTGTAATTTTCTGGGAAAGCAAAATATTTTATTTGTACCATACCTTGTTTCTTAACTGAGATTTTTGCTTTTTGTTTTGTTTTTCTATACTTTCCTATAATCTTTATATATCCTGTGTCTTTGTCTCTTTCCTCATCTGTAAAATAGGGATAATAATAGCATCTACCCCCAGGGGTTTGAGAAAGTTATATTGTTTAGTTTACCATTCTCTTCTGTGAGTCAATAAAGATTATTGTTATTGTCATTTTTCCAGTCCTACTCTTTGTAACCCCATTTGGGATTTTCTTGGCAAAAAGACTAGAATGATTTGTCATTTCCTCCTCCAACTCATTTTGCCTTCTCTTTAGGCAAACAGGATAAATAGACTTGCCCTGGGTCACACAGCTAAGTATTTGAGACTGGATTTGAACTCTGGAAGAGGAATCTTACTGATTCCAAGACCAATGCTCCATCCACTAAGCCATCCCATAAATTACAAAGTGGTAGAATCCTCAAGGGCAAGTGCAGGGGTTTTTTTGGCTGTTTTTGTTGTTATTATTTGGGGGAGGGAGTTTTCCCAACCCTTAACAGTGCCTGTTACATTATAAATGGTTAATAAAGGCCTATTTCTGGACTGAATAAAAACCTTCTATTAAATGACATGGAGATAAGTGGAAATCTGGAAATATTGTTAAGAGAAGAAGAGGTAGCATTTATCAAATGTGGCCCTGAGAAAAGCACCTTTTGTAGACCAATCAAGAATTTTTTTCAAATAGTTTTTGAAACTCACAGAATTGTAACATTCTGAGCTTAAACATTAAATTACTCAGCTTTGTAAAATATAAAACACATTTTAAATGTATTATAGCCAAATTTATAATATTCAGATATTTACCTGGATTTTTTAAATACATTAAAAACATACTGACCTAGTAGTAAGTTCCTTGAGTAATGTCGTTACTTCTACTTCATGCTTAGTTACCACACCAAATGAAGCTTTTACTGCAATAGAATCTGATCCAGCAACATTAATCCCAACATCATTCACCATGTGATTTCCTCGTCTATTTCCATAGAGGGAAACATCTGATTTATCTTCATAATTCAGTAATTGGTAGGATGAAATACCTTTAATAAAAGAACATTGTTGTGTTTTAATCTCACTCACCTACTATGATTATTTTAAAAGTACATTTTTAAAAAGTTATGTTATACTGACAATGACAAACTAAAATTTCAAAATATTAATTTATGAACTCAATTTAAGCAACTAAAGTAGATTATGCAGTTAAATAGTGAATAATATTCTTTTCTTTGTACTCAAGAAAATGTTGTATGAAAAGAAATCTGGAGGGATAAAGTGGTGGGAGTGTTTAATAAGTAACAATCTGTTGTTAAAATGACAATTCAAACTCCTGTGTTCCAACTAGGTCTAGAAAATTGAGTTAACTATATTAATAACTTAAATGACAAAAACAACAACAGTATGACAATAATAAATAGTAGTAGTAGAAATAATGATAGGATAATTTCTACATTTCAAAATGCTTTTGCTTCTATGTAAGCAATATGGCCCTATATGAGTGCTTAAATGAAGTTAAGATATTTCAGTCATTTTCAGTCCTGTATGATTTTTCATGCTCCTAGTTGGCATTTTCCTTGCAAAGATATTGGAGTGGTTTGCCATTTTCTTCTCCAGATCATTTTACAAGGAAGAATTAAGGTAAACTGAATTAAATGACTTACCAGTGTCACACAGCTCATAAGTGTCTGAGGTTGGATTTGAACTAAGGTTTTCTAACCCTAAATGCGCTCAGCATCCTTTCCACTATACCACCTACCTGTGTAGTTTGAATACAGGTTAACTTGTATTCGAATTCTGCCTCTATAACCTTATTCTGTATGTTGTTTTTCAGTTTTGCCTGATCATTGTGGCGCCTGTGGACCATAGCTTGCCAATACCATCCACAGAGTTTTCTTGGCAAAGATGCTGAAGCTGATTACCACTTCCTTCTCCTTGGACTGCCTAAAGCAGAGTTAAGTGACTTGCCTCTAGGATCCTTCAGCTAGTATCAGCTAGTAAGTATCTGAGGCTGGATTTGAACTCAGGTCTTTCTGATTCCAGGACCAGCTTTCTATTCACCCAATGATCTCCTTAAATTGCCTCAGTATGTTTATGCTAATAATCCATGCTATGTGTATGACACTAAGTAAATAATTGATTGAACCTCTATGTGCCTTAAGCAATTTTCTAGAATTTATTTACTATGTCATAAATGGAAAGTTCCTTATGATAATGAAATCCCCTTCATCATTTATCTAATTCATCATTCCCGTTTTGCAGTCCTTTAATATGTGAAGTAACTAGGTGGTGTAGTGATAAAAGTCCTGGATGTAGAGTCAAGACCACCAGTTCAAAACAACTGTGAGTAGTTAGGAATGGCAAGTCCCTCAGTTTCCTTGTCTATAAAATCAAGATGATAGCATTTACCTCACAGAGGTCTTTCAAATTCAATAAAATATGTAAAGGGCTTTGTAAATTCTAAAGCACTACATTTATATAGTGCTAATATTATTGTAAAGTGACCATATTACAAATTGATTTGGTAAAAACAATCTATTAATAATTCAATTAAATGCCTATTTATTGAGCTCTTATAAACCAGGGACTGATAAGCTAAGACCACACAAAGATAAAAATAAAAATTACCTCTGTCCACAAGAAGTTTATCATCTACTCAATGGGAGAGGAAAAGTTATAATAGCATATATATGTATATATATGGATGGATAGATAGATAGATAGATGCAAAGCAATAGGGAGGAAGAGGGGAAGACATGGCAAATTGAAAAGTTCAAGCATTTAAAAGATTTGAAAATATTTTGAGCTCCTATTAGATTTGATGATATATAAATTTGAAACATTCTTTCTGTTACCAATGTCAATATACCAATTTCAACAGAAAACTTGACTATTAATAAAAATCATGCTATTCCTATAACATGCTACCCGTATTTAGGTTAGTAATACAGTATAAAGAGTAGTTATTCTAAAAATAGGCTTTCAAAAGCTATTGAAAAACTTACCAGCTGAAATTTCTCTGTCTCCTAGGAGAATATCGTTCAGTGTAAAAGGTGTTGAGGTAAATTTAGCTCTCTGTAACAAAAAGCATCTTTTCTTTTTAACCACAAGGCTCAAAGGCTGATATTTGTCAGCTTCGCTGAGGCTTGGAACTGGAACTAATCTCCCTCCATCTCCAACTTGTTTAACAAAGCTCTTGGTAGCAGCAGCAAACATATTAATATAATATTAATGATAAAACACTTCATCAACTGTGACCTCCAGATATTAAATCCATATTCAAAAGTCTAATATTTTAAAGAAAATTACCAGGCAAAAAACTAAATCTAGAATGAATTTTTAGATGCAGTTATATACTTAATTAGAAAAGCAAAATAATCTGTTTTCACTTAACTAGTTTCCATTATGCAGAACTCACAGCTCCCTTTCAGCTTCATGTACTCAGCATAATGAATTATACATCAAGTGTAAACTAATATACTAAAGGTAAGACTAAAGTGCCACTACTGCCATCCTATATGACTAAAAAAAGCTAATAGAAGAAACAGATATTAAGTGACAATGATGTCTTTTGTCAGGACCAGAGTTAAGGAAGTATGATGGGGCAATGAATCCAATAGGAGACATAGGCAAAACTTGAGGATTGAAATGACCAGCATTTGCCCTGGATACAATCTTCAGTGGAACTGATCCAAAGGAAATTCCTTGACAAGTTAATGATGCCAGTTTGGAGACAGTATGTTATGCCATTTTGGGCAATAGAGAAAATCATTTGGGAACAATTTAAAGACTGATTTTCTTCTGTCTCATTTTTACCCTCTTCTGTTCAATAAGAAAATGTATGGGAAGGGGTTAATGTTCATATTAAGCGAACATTCTTAGCACATAGTGGGATCCTTTTACTGCCCTAAGAACAGTCTGAAGATTCATATTGTCTAATCATATTAAGTGTTTTATTCTCTGGATTTATGTTTAAGGAGACAATGAAAAGCCGGGTTATAATGGAGATCTGGGAATGTTTTCCTTCATGACTTTATTGAATATTTTCCAAGCTGAAGTTGTGGAATGAGGGTCAGTGGTGACAAGGGAAGGCCCAGGAGAGAGCATTTCCCTCCAAGCATTTGGGGCCAGAAAGTATAATTGGTGAATCAGCAGCAGTCCAGGCACAGCCCAAATGTAGGGCTATGCTTAGGGAACGAGTCGATGCTGATTATTTTAAAACAATAGAATCTTCTTTGGGGAGACCCAATAAGAGTGCAGGTTTAGTTTCCAAAAAAATTTATACACCTGGCCTTAAGTGCAGTTTAATAAAATTTAATTTAAAAAATAAACGACGATAAGCATTTAAGGGGGAAAAAAAAAGGAAAGGAAATCCTTTTAATGTTCAAGATTTGGGATATCTCCGCGGGTTGGCTGGCAGTCCCGGGAGTGGGGCTCGGGAACGCAGCTGTTCGGAGCATGGATGAAGCAGAGATGACTCCTGCAAACCCCAGGGGGTGGTGAGGAGGGAGGGGAAAACTGGCACGTTAGAAATGGGAGCGCGCTGCTACCAGGGACCGTTTTCCCCTTTGTATTTATATCCTCAACGTCCGGCTCAGCGCGTGGCAGAGTGGACACTTGTGGTGATGGACGCCCTTCCCTACACCAGTTCTGGCATGACGTCATGGTGTGTGGTCCGGCAAGCCCTCAAACCCCCTAGGCCCAGAGCCCACTATGTTTTTCGTTCATCCTCCCTGGATTTAGGGACCCCTTGGACTAGGACAGCTGGAGCTAGGGAACACGCTTTTTATACAGAAATGGGGGGGCATCATTTTTTAAGAGAATGATCACTTGTCATTCGGACATGCTTCCATCTCGTATCGGGAAGGAACGCATCGGTGGGCTTTAAGCGAGAGGAAGGAGAGAAGGGTGTTTGATGGTGTGTCCATAGAAACCCCGCTTTGGAGACTGGGGGAATACTCCCACTATGGCGGCCCAAACTCGCCCTCTCTTCAGGCGGAGCAAGGAGTGCCCGGATAGGGAGAATGATGACCCTCCTCTCGGAGTCCAGCTCGCGGGGCCAGGGGAGGGGTTGGGGTGGGGGTGGTAGTGTGTCAGTGACAGCACACCGCACGCGCTCGCGGACTGTCAGTTTGCAGATCGAGGCCTGGGGGAGCCTGTGGCAGCTGAGGGCCGGCTGGGAGGAGTGAGCGCCGGGCAGGGGGCCCGGGCCGCGGCGGCAGCAGCAGGTGCGGGCGCGGCGGGGGGAGTGAGGGGGGCTGCGCCATCGGCTCCTCCTCTTCTCCCCCGCCCCCCGGAACCACAACAGGGACGCGGAGGAGGCGGGGGGAGGAGGTGGAGAAGAGGGACAAGAGACAGCAGTAGCAGAAGCAGCAGCAGCAGTGGCAGCAGCAAAGGGGAAAGGGGAAGCGACCACCACGGCAACCGCAACGGCCACAGCGACGGCGGCCTCGGGGGCCAAAGAGGCCCCTCTAGGGGACGGGCCGCCCAAGGGAAGGAGAACGAATCCCCGGCCTCGAGCCCCCGCCTCCGCCCCGGCGGCCCCAGCCACGCCGACTACTCCAGCTGCAGCCGCCTCACGGCCGAACATGCCTCAGGGCGGACTCCATCCCGCGGCCCCGCCGCCAGCCCCTCTGGACAGCGGCACTTTCAGGTCAGTCCGCGGGCGGGGCCTTAGCCGGCCAGACCCGGCCTGAAGGAGGATACCAGGTTGGGCCTCGCAGGGGAGGGAGGGGAGGAGGCCAGAGAGGACGAAGCGGCCTCCGAGTTGCCTTGTGGGTAATAGTACACCCCTCCCTTCCCAACCCCCCTCCACTACTGGGAGCCGGGAGAAGCTCCGCCCTCGGGGCTGTACTCCACCCCTCCGCCACCCGCCTCCCCACTGTCCTGCCACCCCCGCCCCGCCCCCAGTCCTTCACCCCTGCGCCTCCCCACATACCCCCGGGCAGCGCCGTGGGGCGGTCGGGCCAGAAGAGCAGTTGCTGTTGCATCCCTGAAGCCCCGGGCAGCTCGAGTTACCTGAACCCTGATAGGCTTGAAAAAGAGGACGCCCGAAGTGCTTCGGAGATGGTTTCGTTCCCCGAGCAGGTGCTATCGGAGCCAGCTTGTTGGGCTTTCTCTCCCTAACCTTCCCTAACCCCCCTCCCCCGCCTCTCCTGAGCCTTGCTATTGCAGCTGCCAGCAGGGGAAACTGGAGAATACCTCCACTCCCCGAGCCATCCTCATTTTTCAGAATTTCCGAAGAAATTCAGCCGTAGTCTTAAGAATGAACAGTGAACTCTCTTGGATTAGCTTCCGAAAGTGCCTCGTGATGCTTAAAATACCTACTCTGATGCCTTTTACCACCTGCACACTTGCCCCTTTGGCATTTCAAGCAGACAACCCCTTCTCATTTATGCAGGTTGGGGAAAATGATCACAGCCAAACCTGGGAAAACACCAATTCAGGTGTTACATGAGTATGGCATGAAGACCAATAATGTACCTGTTTATGAATTTGAAAGAGCCGATGGACATGCAAATACGCCAAGTTTCACCTTCAGAGTGACCATTGGTGATATAACCTGCTCAGGTCTGTATACACTATTAACCCAAACAATTAAGAGCATTGTCCTAAAGATAGGCAGTAATGTCTTCATTAGGAAGATGCACTAGGGAAATACTGAAACTGGAAAGTGTCACCTCAGAAGAAAGACATTTTAACTATCTTCTTTTTCTCATTTTCTCTCTCTATTTTTTCTCTCCCCCCCCCATAACACCCTAAGCCCAACTTAAGACAGTAGTAATGGAGGCCTCATACTCCCTAAAATAGTCTCTAATAAAGAGTCAACTGGAGAGATTGTAAAGATGAGTAGGGACTCGAAACTAGTTTTTAATGGTATGTCGAAGGTAACCATCCCTACCAGTACCTTGATTTCCTAGCAGATATAAATTCTCTTTTTCCCTCAATGAACTAAGAAAGTTCTGCTTTCCTAGGTCACTGTGGTAGAAACAAACACATTCTTTTTTATTTACCAAACTGGAGCTGGCCTAGTGAAACATCTCATTCTGAATCCAGAGAGAGGGCAGTGAATTTAGATAATTTACATGTGAATTTTCCTAGTTGTTAAGTATGGTTACTATCTTCTTGTTACTAACTTCTTGAACAGGGAAATTCAAAAAGACAACATTACATTTTATTTGAGGGTGGGGAGAAAACAACAATAAACCCCAAAGGAATAGTCAAGTTTTATGAGATAAAAACTATACAAGTCACAGTTTTTGTTTTGTTTCTTACTGAGATGAAACTACATCTCATATTCCTGAAATGTCTGATTTCTGGTGAAAGGACATAGGAACTGAAGTTGAAGGCTGATCCCTAAGGAGAACTAAGCAGGAATAACTACTATTCTCCCAGATGGGAATTGGAGTAAAAGAAAGAAAAAGAAATGTAGAATCCTAGAGAGGAAAGCAGCTTTTAATTTTATATAGTCTCATTCCCTCATTCTATACTTGAGGAAACTGGGCCTTGAGATATTAATATGACAAGTCCAAAGTTACATATCAGGTAGAGTCAGAATATGAATCCAGGTACTCTTGACTCCAAACCTCACACATCCTTTCATCTGAGGCCAAATAGCCAGTTTGTAAATCTACTTAGAGGAAAACTGCTAAGTCATGAACTTTGATTGGGAATCTTAATGTTAAAAAAAAATTAACAGGAGCTTAAGATATTTTTTTCTTTATTTTTCTCATAACTCTCTTGAGTTAACCACTATGAGCCTCAGTTTACTGATGTGTAAAATAAAGATGAAATGTGTTTTATTCAACAAGACACACGGTATAAACATTTTCATCTTTATTTACACATCAGTATAAATGTAGGACCTATTATTAGTAAATGTGTTCCCTTACAAACCAAAAAAAAAATTATAAGGCTATTTGAGGTAGTCTTTTTCTGGGATATTGTTTACATATACCACAAAGAGGCAACATAGCATAATAGATGGAGATTTAGGAAGAGCTAGATTCAAGTTTTGCCTCTGATACATATTGGCTGTGATACTCAGCAAGTTATTTAATTTCTCATTGCCCTGGGTACCTCTTAATATTTTAAAATGTAGAGTATTGCTAATCTGTTTAGCTATATATAGGCTCAATTAAAAAAAAAAAAAAAAAGCAGTTCCGTCTTTCCTTCAATTTCTGTTCTACTGACCAGAAATCTACAGGGTTCCTTTAAAAGATGACCCCATACAATGCTTACTGAAACACTTAACATACACTAACATATATATCTTTAACATATCCTTGTTCGATTCCCACTCCTTATATTGATAAAATGGAGGTTATCCTCTTAAAATGTCTTATTGCAGGGATTATTATAGGTTATTAAATCTTAGAGGTTGAAGGGAACTTAGAAATCTAGTCTAAATAACTCCATTTTGCAGAAAAGGAAACTAAGGCTCAAGAAAAATGATTTATCAGAAGTAACATAGCTGTATTGGCAGAGTTGGAAATTGAACTTGGGTCTCTTGGTTAGATAGCAATTTATTTCACTACATTACTCTATCTTGTAAGGAAGAAGAGGAAAATGTTAGATGTGTAATGTTTTATTCACTGTAGCTCTTGAAATTAGAAATAGACTGTGTCCTCATCTCCCTACCCGCTTTCTCAAATCATAATGTGAAGATAGGTTGACCTTAAAATGAGGAAGAGGTCACTCTCCTTTCCTCCTCCCTTGAAAGATTACTGTTATGCCCTATATATAGTCATTGTTGATACACAACTTTTAACTGGAGTTTGACCAGGCACACAAGGATGAAACAAGTTAAGAAATGATAATTTTGCTGTTAAATAATTTTATTGCTAAGTGCTGTAAAGGAAAACCTACTCTTTTTTTAACACAGCCATACCTGGCTATGCTACATTGCAGAAGTTCAGGATTCTCTGCTTATAACACTGGTGTTCTCCCTTTCATCCAGTCTTTGAGGAGAAGTGAATATGTTCAATACTTCTGAGCATGAAATTTAACTTCTTTATCATTTTATAGAGCATTTGTAATTTTTTATTTTATTTTGATATTTACATTGAGTAAGTAAGGAAACCCTTTTAAAGATATATTTTAGGGGAAAAAATTTTAAAAAAATAAAGATACATTTTAGTTATCTTTTGTTTTTTACATGGCCTAGATGTCTCCCTATATCCCTTCCTCTCTCCTATCCCAAAGAGTCATCCTTTGTAACAGTTTTTTTTTAAAGACAGAAACTGTTCTATAAATCAAATTAAAAAAATCTGGTGGCATATGCAGTATTCCATACCCTTGGATCTTTATCCTCTCTTAAGGATTGAGCTGAGCATGGGGCAGGAAGATGTCTTCTCATATTCCCCTTTGGTGCCAAATTTAATTGTTTTGTTTTTAATAATTTTGCAATATTTCATTTTCAAATATTTTGTGGTTGTAGAATTTTCCATTTCCATTGTTGTAGTAATTATCAGTATATGTCTTGTTTTCCTGGCTCTGCTTACTTCTCTTTGCATCAGTTTATGCAAATCTTACCGTGCTTCTCTGTATTAATGTCTGACATTTCTGACAATTATAGTACTATTCCATTATATTCATGTACAGTGATGTGTTTAGCTATTTTCCCAACCAATGAGCATCTACTTAGGGAAAACTTTTTTTATTATTTCATTATATATTTTTTAACTTGATATATAGTATGTTAAAGAGGCAGCGTACTCTGTGGATGGAGTGCCATATATGGAGTAAGGAAGATCTGGATTTAAATCTTTTCTTAAACCCTTTTGTGCTACAAGTCCCTCATCTATAAAAACCAGGAAAACAATATTTATGTAGAGGACCTGCCTCACAAGGTTGTTGTAAAACCAAAATGAGAAAATGATTATGAAATACTTTGGGGGGCGCTAGGTGGGCACAGTGGTTAGAACATTGGTCCTGAAGTCAGGAAGGCCTAAATTCCAATCTAACCCTCAGATACTTACTAGCTATATAATCCTAGACAAGTCACTTGATCCTGATTTCTTCAGAAAACAATTTTATAAAAAGGAATTTTACAAAATGTTAAGTACTATATACAGTCAATATTCTAATAAGTACTATTTATACCATCCTTCCCTTTTGTAAATTGAAATCATTTACTCATGTCTTGTTGATGTTCCCTCAGATCATTTTGCTTTTTTTTTTCCTAACACAGGTGAAGGTTCAAGTAAGAAAATGGCAAAGCATAAAGCTGCAGAAGCTGCCATTGGCCATTTGAAAGCAAATGCAAGTCTTTGGTGAGCTAGAGTTATTATTATTATTATTATTTTGCATTTTTCAGTTCAGAAATATCATTGCTTGAGGCAAAAATGAAAGTTTTGAGTATGTTTGCAAAAGCAACAGAATGAACTGTTGTAATTAAACTGGAAACCCCTCCTCTATTTATTTATTTATTTATTTTTATAAAAATTCATACATCTGGAAGGGACTTTAGGAATAAATAAGTTCAAGAATTAAATTTAAATGAATGCTTTGTTAAGGAAGGCCTTCCCCCCCACCCCCACCCCACTACCATAGGACTTTATCAGTGTAGTAGAAGATCCAGTTATTTCTTGCTACATTCTTTAAAAGGCTAATATTTACCATGATTGTTTTGCAGTATTGATTAAGTATTTTCTTATGGGAAACTTGGTATTATATTAGTAAATGTTAACAACTAAAACTGTCTTCTAGGTTCTGGCATGAGACTCAAGCAATAAATTTTCCTTTTTTAAGTCTACATTTGTTTTTCATCACTGGAAAGCTATATATCATGTATACCTTATTATTAATCAATGTAGGGATTATTAAGTAGATGTTAATATCAGGCCTTTGCATATTATTAAGTTATATGGCAGTTTAGCTGGTAAAATGTAACTATTGGAAAAAATTTTGATTTCTAGGACATTGTATCAGATATCATAAGGATATGTAATTGACTGAGCGATTAAATAGTACCATGTATATCACACTTTAAATACTCTTTATTTATGTCAAAGATTTAGAGAATTTCAGAATTAGAAAGGACCACAGTGCCTACATAATCCTACCCATACACAGAAAAAATCTCCTCTACAACATAGCCAACATTTAGGAGCAGCTAGGTGGCCCAGTGGATAGAGGACCAGCCCTGAAGTCAGGAGGACCTGAGTTCCAATTTGGCCTCAGACACTTAACACTTCCTAGCTGTGTGACTCTGGGCAAATTGCTTAACCTCAAATGGCTCAGCAAGAAATATATACATATTATGTATATATATATACACACACACACACACACACATATATATATATATATATATATATATGAGAGAGAGAGAGAAGAGAGAGAGAGAGAGAGAGAGAACGAGTGGCAACATTTGTCATCATCCAGCCTTGGCATAGAGAGCTCCAGTTAGAGGAATTTACTACAGTGTGAGAAAGTCCATTCCATTTTTGAACAGCTTTGATTCTCAAGATGTTTTGGTTTATAAGCAAGCCTTTGCAACCTATACCTGTTGTAGCTTCTGGTTCTGCTGCTTGGGGTAGACAAACAGGACAAGTATAATAACTCATCTATTTGGAAGACAGTTATCATGTCTCTGATTCATTTCCTCCTCCCCACCTTTCCATCCCATCCCTAGTCTTCCTTTCTTAAAACAATCATCACCAGTTCCTTAAACCTAACCTTATGTGCAAGGAAGTTGAGGCCCTGATTAATCATTCTTGTTCTTTGAATGTTCTCCAGCTTATTAATATCCTTCCTAAAATGTTATACCTAGAAATGAACACAATACTTTTGATGTGGTTCAATCAGGACAGAATAATATAATGGGGCTATCACTCTCTTATTCCTAGAAGCTATATCTCATTTCAGCCCAATATATCTGTTACTAATCTCTGGGCCAGTTCTTATGTCCTTAATTCACACAAGATATGCCGTTTGTTTCTAACTGATGCCAGCATCCTCTGTTTAGGTTGTTATAAACACTTTCCCTTCCTCTATAAACCTTTCCACAGTGGAGTTTTGGCTTGGCCATATTCCTATTCTCTCCTACTTAAAGAATTCCTAAAACTATTACTATAGACACCGTATACACAAGCGCTTGTGTTTAATATTCCAGAATAACTTGAATTTGTGAGAGTGGGGATCACATGTAATTGATTTTCACTCATTTTCAAGACTTGGCCAAATCATTGCCTGACGTTTTTTTTTCCCTGCCCTTAATGATTGCTCTTTTATTACTGTGCACCAAAAGGTTACCAGCATAAAATATTCAGTGCATTTGGCACATTGTAAAACTGAATGGCATTATAAGAATGAATGTATTCTGTGAAAATTTTCCTAGTGATGAAACCATGCTGGCAGTTGGAAAATAAACAGAAGATAGTATTTATCTGAAATCTCAGTAATCATAGGAATTGTCTACCAGTCCACCAGCCAAACTATGTGCATGCAGCTTAATTCTACATTAGTTCTGGCCTTTCAAATAACTAGGGATCTCCTTGTACTTAAAGATGACTAACATAAATCAGTCTTGTCTATTTTAAATCTTTACTTTGTGCAAAGCTTAGAGTGACCTGTACCATGAGATTGTTCAATTTAGAGATAGATAAGAGATTTTTAAAATGTTACCAGATCATTTCAATCAAAAGTTCATGAATATTTACCATTTCTGAGGTACTGTTGTAGGCGCTAGAAGAAATTGAAAAAGGCAGGATCCTTACCTTATAGATCTCCCAATCTAAAAGAAGTGATATACACAAATAACTACAGTGGAAAAATAAAGTATATGATGTCCAAATTTATTTCATACTCTGAAAATTTCCTGTCAGTTTACACTTGTTTTAAACAAGTATTGTTAGACAATAATAATGATGATAATAATAATAATATACTTACATTATATAGAGCTTGATAGTATGTGAAGTGCTTTCACAATATGCTATCATATGATTTTAACGCATTCCTATGAGGGTAGGCACAATCAGCATCATCCATATTTTTCAGGTAAAGAAATAGTCACAGAGAAACAAAATTATTTGACCATACGATAAGCAAATGCCTGAGCCAGGTCTAGAACCTAAAGATCTTCTGGTTCCTGGTGTACTGTGTATTGCATTATAGCAGTCTGTTTCATTTAGGCTATGATAGAAAAAAATCCATTCAAATAAGTCACCACTGTTTTTTTTTTTTTTAAACAGCTGTTCACCAACAGTCAACTCACTAATGTCATATCATGTTTCTTTTGCAAGAACCTGCGAGTCTTTTGCTCATAATCAGCATTCCATTTGTATTCTCTATTTCTGTATTAACTAGTTTAATTTTTTGAGTCTTTAGTTTTTAAAGAAATTTTCTTATGATTCAAGATTCATTCTAAATGACTTATTAAAGTCACTAATATTTTAACACTTTAAAACACTTTATTAAGTGTTAATGAAATGTTTTTTCACTTGAATTAAAATTCAAAATTTGATTACATTTTTTAAAGGTAAGAGATTGTTGCTTCTGATTTGGTTCCACAACTCTTTGTAACTCATATATATTTAGATTTGAATTCATTACTTTAATGTTTGTATTTGTTTAAAAAAATAGTGTGGATCTAAGTATGAAATTGAAACATTCACTTTCATTTTGGCATCAGTTTTCAAAGCATCCACCAAGAGGCTCTAGTTCTCAAATAATTTCTAATTTGAAGAAGTTCACATCTTTCCATAACAGCTTTAATTTCCATCACATTAAGAGAATTTTGTAGTACAAATAGTCTCTCATTCCTAGAATATACAATATATGAATATCCCAATAGATCATGACTAAGAGTCAATCTGTGACATTATAATGGATCTCTTGCCTTAGAAGAGGATGCATCACAATTTATACCAAGAGCAAACTCTCTAGTTAATTTAATATAGCTTGTATTTACCAGAATTTGGTTTACATGAAAATTTTAAGGACTGCATATTACATAAAAAATATACTTCTAATAGATGCCTTTATTGTTTGTCAGTAGAATTGATTCATAAAGATACTTGCAGTAACCTGTTACAGAGTTGGCAAACTAACCTGTCAGCCAACTATTAAATTATTTTATTTTTAAAATGTAAAAACCATTCTTAGCTCATGGGTCATACAGAAACAAGTGGAAGGCTGGATTTAGTCTACAAATTATATGTAAGTTGCTGACCTCTGACCTGGCAGAATGAAACAATAACCCAAAGAAGATAATAAGCAAAAGGTGTTAAATTAGAATTTTATGTTTACTTTTTCATTAACTATATTTTAATATAATATACCACAAACAAAACAGGATAAAAATTAATACAAAAATATTTCCCCTATCATGTATTACAAATTCAAAATAAACATGTCTGTTATATTTTAAAAGTTATTTCATAATTCATAATATATTTTAAAATAATTTAGTTTTGCAGTTCCAGACCCAATGGCTCCTGATCCTTCCAAGCAACCAAAGAATCAGGCTAATCCTATTGGTTCATTACAGGTATGTTTTTCATATGTTTCATATGTTTTTCATCAATTTTTCACTGATAAAAGATGTAACATTGGTTTTAGTACAATTGTATTGCATAAGAAAGGGAAGGAATATTTAAATGTATTTTGTTTTCAAAAAAAAACAAAAACCTTGCATTAGATGTTACAAAACTAACTTGAAAAGATTACTGTATTATGTCATGAATTTTCCTCCCATGTACAGTATCTGCCTTTGGTTTGTGGAATTCTCATTTGAGATCAACAGGACCCCTGTGCACATGGAGAGGGTTTTATATTTTAAGAATGTTTACTACTACTTATGACAGAAGACCTCTTTCTACTTCTGTTGTGAGAGAAGCCATCATAAATACCCCAGACCAGATAGCATAGATCAAGGAAAGGGAAGTAGTTTGCTTATTTGTTTACCCTGCCAAAAATAATACAAGCAGCTTTGAATTATTGCATGCAGATCATCCTTCTTACAGATTAGCATTCTTTGGACAGTTACCCACCCTCATTATCCAGATGGTCCTGTTGAATACCTTCTTCTCTTATGTGAGCTTTTCCTTTGGCATTTTTTTTCTCATTTTTCTTCTGCAACTTTCACCAAAACTTTTGATTTGCTTTCTTTGCTCTGCCCTGTTCCATCCAATTGTATTGGTTAGCCAGCTTATGGACACAAAAATCTTCAGATATAAAAGGAGAGGTCACAGAAGTCAGTGGCAGTGAATTCCTCAAGACATCTTCTCTAATATTCTACAAGAGGCTTTCAGCAGCCTGGCTTCTCATTTGATCTGTGAGATCTCAGTGTTTTATGGTTAAATGGAAGCATTCCATTCACAGGAGGACACTGCTTCTTGTTGATATTGATGATTTTTTTATGTACAAAATGTTAGGATGTCTATGTAAAAGTAGGAGATGAACTTTTCCCTCATTTTTTCATTGCCAGACATCATTACTTTTTTACCTCTTATATAATAGAAATGGGGAAAAGAAATTATAAAGTTTTCATTATAGTCCTTACATAAATGATATCTTAAATGAAACTTTACCACTATTTTGAAGGAACTGGCTATTCAGCATGGCTGGAGACTTCCTGAGTATACACTTTCTCAAGAGGGAGGACCTGCACATAAGAAAGAGTTCACCACGATCTGCAGACTTGAATCGTTTATAGAAACTGGTATATATGTCTTGTGTAATATTGTAACATGCTGTGTCAAAAGAAATTTTTGTTTTAGTAGAACATTTTTACTTTTCTTTTAAATTTATATTCTAAATCATTGCTTTGGCATACTTTAGTGAATTATTATAACTCTAGTACTACATGCCCATTAGCAAGTATCCTGGGCCTAAAAGTCTTGTTGCACAACATATTATTAAGTTAATGCCTTCTTCTGCTCACAACTTTTTAATGCCTTTTTCTGAGACATGAGATGAAATTTGAATGCATCTGACTGAATGCAAATGTTTTCATAACTCTACAATGAATGTGTAGGTTTGAGTAGAAAATGTATCTAAAAGGACAAGGTAGTGTTTGTAAATTAAGGATAGGGATAGTGAATTTTAAAACATATGCATATTTTGCACTTTTAAGCCTAACATTATTTTAAAGCAGATGTACATGATGTATATAAAGCATATGTGCAAAAGTACATAAATGCTGTGTATTTTCTTTTGGATATGCAGAGAGAAGCTATAGTAAATCTTTTTCAGAGTTTTACTATTAACTCCAGAAGTCAAAAAAAAATTCCAGGGGAAGGTTGAGATTAACAGATAAAGATGGGATAGAAAATAAGATGATAGAAAATGAAGAACAAGGACATGAGATTAATGTCAGGGTAAAAGACCTAAGTACAACAATAGAGAACAGTGTAGATAACAAGTTTACCAGGTATCTGCAACTTAACACTAACTAAAAAAGCAAGCATGAAACCAGAACGAAACTGAGTGAAAAACATGTAGGCAACACGAGATGATTTTTCCATTACATAGGAACCTATTCTTTCATAATCCATCTAATCTTCCTTTGTGGACATTGATTCTTTTATTTAGTATTTTCTATTATTTTCTTTAGGAAAGGGGGCATCAAAAAAACAAGCCAAGAGAAATGCTGCTGAAAAGTTTCTTGCCAAATTCCGTGAATTCTCTCCCGATAACAATGTTTCCTTAGTAAGTAGTAATTGGGCTTTTAATGGTGTCAGTATGATCAAGTATCTTATTCTATAGGAAATTGTGTTTTTATCTATTTAGGCCAGTCTAGCCTTTAGTCCCATGAGAGGATATTCCATTATTCAGTGGCTTACCATATACCTAATTTCAGCTATTTTCCAGGTAAAATAAAATTGGTCACAGGAGGGATTAAATGAGAATATAACTCAGAAATTGCTAAACTAGATCTTGGAGGCTAAATCTGTGCCTGTTTTCATATGATCTGCAAATTAAAAACAGTTCTTAATCTTTTTTTAATACAATAAAACTATTAAAAATGTAAAAAAAAACTTTCTTAGCTCCTGGGCCCTATAAGACAGGGCAGCCAAATTTGTCTTTGGACTATAGTTTTCAGACCCCTTCCATAAAATGGTTATAGTGTACTCCAAGAAAAAACATTGTTGCTACTACTGATAGTTAACACTATGTTTCAATGCAAGGGATTTCCTCTGGGACATGAGAGCCTCTCCTCTATGGATGTTGGGTATTTTTGTGATGAGAGTCAGAGAATTTAATTAAAAATATTACCTTGAATTTCTGTATCTCTTCATAGATTTTGAAGGACTTTTACATTATTTTATATGACTTTTACAATAGCCCTAGTAGATAGGCAAAGCAAGTCTTTTTTTCTTTTTAATTTTAATCTCTCTGCGCTCAATAACAAGGTTAATGGTTAGAGGACTGGACCTAGATTTAGGAAGCTCTAAGGTCAAATCCATCCTCAGAAATGGTTTAGCTATGTGACTCTGGGCAAATCTCTTTAACTTTTGTTTGCCTCAATTTTCTCATCTCTAAAATGTGGATAATAGCATCTACCTCCCAGGGTTGTTGTGAGGATCAAATGAGATATTTGTAAAGCACCTAGTACAGTGCCTGACACAGAGTAAGTACTATGTAAATGTCAGCTAATTATAGACCCCAACCCAGAATTTCACTGTGCTTGCTGAGAATATATTAACACCAGTACCACAAAAATCCTTTGACTAGAAAAAAAATTAAACTGTTGCTTTCGTGTCCACCATTTAACCTGACCATGTAATCCCATTGTAGTCTGCCTTGGTCAGGCACACATCAAAAACATTGCCTGGGTGTCACATTTTATTTAGGCAGGACATTGACAGATGTGTCAGTGTAGAGCATGCCTAGTGCAGTGTAAATCAGCATTGTGAAAAGACTCGAAACCCATGTGCTGGGATCACTTTTAGGATGTCTTGTAGAGAAAATGCACACATCTGGCAAGATTAGATTAGAAAGCCACTAAGGTTCTTTCTGACTCTTGCAGTCTAAGATCATCCATTTTGCAAACTGAGAATCATAGGGTTTAGGCTGGAAAGGGACATTAGAGACCTAGTAGCCCAGATGAAGAGGCTGGTTCCAAGAAAGAGGTTAGTACTTTATCCTGTGTCACATAGACAGAACACACTCCCAACTTCTGACTTTAAAAGTTATCTGTCTATTATAAGTCTAAACTTTCCAATGTTTTTCAGGCAAATGCACTAGCTCTTTCCACCTGGGCTCAGTAAATACATGATGAGTACGTGGTAAATGGAGTAGGCATTTTGGGTGCATTGTACATGTGAATGAAACTAAGGCACAGAGAGGTTAGGATAATCACATTTATCAATTATCTTCCTATACACCAGAAAGTGAGAGACATTGAAGTTACAAAGACCAAATTCTCCCCCTCCCAAAAAAACCAGTTGCCTTAACAAGCTTATGTTCTACCAAGAGAAATAACACATATGCGTAGTAAATACAAAATTTATGTAATGCAGGTCTTTTGGGGAGGTGGGAGAAACACTAAAAGCTGGTTGGATCAGGAGGGACTTTTGTGGGAAATTATACTGGAGCTGAGGTTTGAAGGAAGATAAGGATTCCGGGAGGCTTGGGAGTTGGGCATGTATTCCAGAGATGAAGATAACTGTTTTAGTATAGCTGATTTCCTTTGTGATCTATGTGCTTTATTTTCTACATTTTAAAATACAACTTTAAAAAAGAGCCCATAGACTTTGCAGATTGTTGAAGGGTCCCAAAGCATAAAACATGTTAAGAATCTTTCCTTACCTTAGAGCATAGTAATTTAGTACATGGAATATAGGGTGATAGTCTTTTTCGTGAACTATAGAGCTTGTCTACAAGGGGTCTGGTACAGTGGAAGGAACCTAAGATATCTGGAGTCAGAGACTTGGGTTCAAATTACACCTTTGTTATTTTACCATTTGTATTATCTCAGGCAAGTCACTTAGACTGCTCTTCAGCTGCTCACCTGTAAAATTAGGAGGTGGAAGTAAATTGTGTTTGAGGTCTCTTCTACCTCAAAATGTTTGATACTGTGATCTGGGCCAGCCTCTTAATTTCACAGATAAGGGCCTTTTCAGCAAGGTGTCATGAGGGCACCTTGAGGAGGGATGAGATCATAGGACCAGTGAGACTTACTTTCTCCTGCCTGTTCTGCCTTCTCATTTACTTTGTACTCCTAGCAATCATCAAGACTAGAACTGGGGAGAACTTCAGAATGATGACTATCAGGAGATTTATAGAGGTCACAGTTCCTTTATTTTATGACAAAGGAATTTAGCAAAGGTCAGACAGGGCTCAAAGAGTTTATGTGACCCACTTGAGGTGATAGAGCTAGTAAATGTTAAATTAGAGATTCAAACCTAAGTTTTGCAACTTCCATCCAGGACTTTCCGCTAAATTACGTTGGATCTCAAGTGAGTTAATAGTTATCTGTGTAGATTTGGTAGAAGGTAGGGAGTACAGATAAAGGGTTTTTTAAATTGTAGAAGTGGTTAAAATAGTTTTATTAGAGCTAGACAACTTTTTTTCAAAAACAGCAGTTGCCTAATTGATAATAAGGTAATGCTAAAATATTATGCCAAACAAGCAGTTTTACTTTTTGTTTTCCATTGCTTGACTCTATCTAGATTAGTAAAATTTTCTTGTGGCCTACATTCTCACATCAAACTTTGCCTGATTCTTTTCCCTCATTACTTATAGTTCTATATCAGTTGTCAGACTTGGGTTAAATGAATAGGGAGAAATCAGGCAATTTTGAAGTGCAGTGATTAATGTGAAAATTACCTGAGAATAGATTACTAAACAAATTAAGATTATTTGCAACTTTGTGGAATTCCTGAATGTAGTCCCAGGAAATTTCTAATGAAAACCATTCACTTAAAAAAAAATTGTACTAATTGTCATATTATACAAATATTTTATTAGAAATTAATTGTGTTTGCCCCTTATAATTATCCATTTTAAATTGAAAAGTTATAGATGACCCAGTTTCTGATTAAAATGCCTTTTTTTAAAAAATAAAGTTAAACTTTGGATAGTTCTTTAATTAATGTTTGTTCAGGGTGAAAGTTATCTGTCTATTAAAAGTCTAAACTTTCAAATGTTTTTCAGGCAAATGCACTAGGAAGTACCATTGGGTGTACTTGGAATACTCTGAGGAATTCAAATGGAGAGAAAATAACTTTACTGAGAAGAAACCTACTCAGTATCCCTAATACAGATTATATTCAGATGCTTGGAGAAATTGGAAAGGAACAAGGTTTTGAAATAACATATTTGGATATAGGTAAGATCTCCTTTTTTTGATCAATTAAAAAAAAATCTTTCTTGATTTAAGAAATAAAAATGTAGATTTCTTGGTAGGGTCCAGTCATTCTTAATATTGATTGATGATTCATACATAATGCATTTACAATAACCAGTATAATAGTATTCTAATATTTTTCTATCCCATTACTCTTTGGGAGAAACGGATAGCTTTTTGGACTGCCCTTCACTCATCTTGACTTAAAACTTTACTTTTTCTTAGTCCTTGATTTTTGCAATTAAGGGAGAGAACAAATGAAAAAGTGGTAATGTGAATTTGTAACTTGATTTTTTATTCTAAGTACTTCATAAAACCTTTTTAATGTCTTTTTGTTGATAAATTTCAGCTTATAACACGTTAAAGAACTTAATTGTTGGTTTTACACTCTTAATCCGATTAATTTTGATGGTTAGTGAGGACTTGGATTAGAGCTGAAATTTATAATCAGATGTTCATATTAACCATGAAAGAAAAGGATTTGTAATACTTGAGATGGAGATTTCTGATTTTCTATAACACTTTGAAGAAATACAAAGAGTAAAGAATACATCTACCTTTATGGCCTAATAATGCTGCCCACACTACAATAAATATTTATTTCAGTGAGCCTAGAAATGAAGCACAAATATAAGGTCAAAAAAGTATCTTATAAGAGACTGGCTATATCTATATTTATGGGTAGAATTGTGGAAAATATCAATTCATAGTTATTTATTTATTTATTGCTGAGGCACTTGGCATTAAGTGACTTGCCTAGGGTCACACAGCTAGGGAATGTTAAGTGTCTGAGACCAGATTTGAACTTGGGACCTCCTGACTTCAGGGCTGGTGCTCCCGTGCAACCTAGTTGCCAATTCATGGTTATTTAAATTAAAAAAGAAAATAGTTTTATTTTGTTAGCATTATGTTTTTATGATGCAATTACTTTCAAAAAACTCCTAACAGATTTTTAAGCAAATTTACTATTTTTCATATTTCTGGTTGAATTCTTATAAAACTGCATTTCTTATCAGATAAAGAGGCTATCAACATGAAAACTTTTTTCCCCATTGTTATTCTATACATTCAAATATTTCCCTCCAAACCAGGGGTTCTTAACCTGTGTTGGGTGAATTTGCTTTTTAAAAAAACTATTCTGGTACCTATTTCAACTAGTTTCCTTCCTAATTTTTTATGTATTAATGCAATAAAAACTATTATTCTGAAAGGGTCTATGCTGCACCAGACTATCAAAGGGGTCCATGACACAAAAAAGGCTAAGGACTCCCTGCTGTAAATTGAATGCAAAAGAAATAATATGATTAAATCGTGCTGATTTTAATAAATTATCATTGTTATACACTTTTATTATTCCTTCCCCCTTGTCTTATTTTTTCAACTACTGTAACGATCAGAAGGCCTCTTCTTTCTTTTTAGTTCAGGGTTATACTTTGCCTCAAATATTTGTGTTTTTTTAAATGGATCTTTTAGCTAGCCTGGATCTCAAGGTGTTACACCCTCCATTGGCATTCATATGTTCAGCAAGTTTTTTTTTTTGAGTACATACTTTGGGTCAGGTACTCTGACCCACTCTGGCCCACATTTGAAGATTTTCCAATTTGATAGGATATAACAAAGGTTTTTTTTCTAATGGTTTTTATCTTCAAGAATGCAGGATTATCTCCATATTTCAATTAGTCATAAGAATGGATTCTTCACTAAATAAAAATTCAGAGATTGTAATCTTTAAAACATACACACACACATACACACACACACACACACACACACACACACACAAATAATGCATATGACCAAAGGAAGTCTTCAGCTGACTTTGTATTTTCATTTGCCCAGATCCAAATATCAATTGATGGAAGCAGCTGACATCTTAATAAAAAAGGCAGGACTTGTTACTTTTTCTACTAAGTAGAAAAAAGGAATTCCTGCAGTTGGTGGAGTTGAGCTTTGTTTTAGCCTTCAGAGTGATTGGCAAGAATTAATAAAACACCATAAACTTGTGCTTATTAATAAGAGGATATTATTAGTTAATCTCTTAAACTCATGTTTCTCAATTGTTAATAGAAAGTATGCATAATGTGTTGGTAATAATAGTTTATCTGTTTCAGAAGAACTGAGTGTGAATGGACAGTACCAGTGTCTTGCTGAACTTTCAACCAGCCCCATCACAGTCTGCCATGGTTCTGGGGTTTCCTGTGGCAGTGCTCACAGTGATGCAGCTCACAATGCCCTGCAGTATTTAAAGATAATGGCAGAGAGAAAGTAAAACTTGGAGCAGCTTTAAGAAAAATCCTTAAGCAGCAGTAGCACATAAAAGGAGTTTTTTTCCCCCCAAGTAAAATGTTGACTGTAATGTTTAGCTTGTGTGATGTTTCTAAATCACTTTCATAGAAAATCATCAGACTACAGTTTTCATTATATCAGACTACAGTTTTCATTATATCACAGCAGTGGTTATGAATTAAGCTCTTTTTAATGGCTTCAACTTTGTATTGTTTTCTTGTATTTATAAACTTTGTATCATGAAGCAGAGTGTAGCACCTAGTACAATGCCATGCACACAGTAGGCAGTAAATAAATATTTCTTGTTTATAATGATGATGACAATGATGAAATAAAACTACTACTGAGCAACAATTTTTACTGGTGCTTAAATCCTTCCTCACACAAAGCTTTAGTAAAGGGTTTTATAAAGAACCCCTTTATAATGCTAGTGTTGAGGGACAGGACTAACACCGGCCTTATAGGCTAACTGTTATATCATACTTTTATTGCATGTAGTTGTTATGTTTCAGGGGACATGATTTGACTGCAGTATATATGAATCCATGTAATAAGGAGCTGTGTATTATAATGGGGTTCTACTGCATTTTATTAAAAAGCTACTGACTTGATTGTTTTCTTTAATTCTTTCTATTTTACTCTGTGAATTTTAGTTTTATAGTTTTTCATTTAGAGGCTCACCCTGTCTTACATTTGCTCAACTTAGATATATCCATTAAATATAAATGCTCACCCAGTAATGGCTGCTAGCCACGGAAACTCTACTTGCCTTTTCTCATTTGCTGCCTGGACTTTATTCTTTTCCACTTTGTCTATTCTTAGTTATAATAGTCTCCAGCTAGTTGTGTTGCCTCTTTTCACCTTGTCTCAGGGTAGGGTCTGTAGTGGCAGGAATAGCATTGGCCAGGAACATTGGTGTCAAGGGGGAAAGGAAAGCAGATTTTTTTTTTTTAGCTATTCCTCCTAATCACTCATTCCTGCTCTGATTCATTTCTGCCTTATCTTACTTTCTTTCCCCAAAGTAGGCCTTGTGAGCAAATGCCAAAGATAATCCAAGTTTGGATTTCCCCTGAAATGTAGATGCCTTTGATCATTTGTGTATCAAGCCTGAATTATTTCTGGTCAGCAGAAACATTTAACTGCTCTATGAGAGACTGCTTTATAACATAAAGAGACCAGGTACAATAGGAAATGTTTTCACCTTTTTAACTCCTATCCCCCTTCCAAGAAATCTTAGAAAATTCTGTGTGACATGCATGTGCACATACCTACTATACACCATTAATATAGATAAGACCATCTGAAAGGAAAATGACAAAAATTGAAATTAAATTGGAAGGTGAAAAAAAAGTACAGTAGATCTTGGAAAAATATATATCTTTGCTGAGTAATTTTTCTTCCAAAAGTCTTAGCCTTGCATCAGTCCCTCATGAATAAACAGATCCTTTTCATGCTTCCTATTAACTGATATTGATAAACATGGCCTTTGATGCAGTGAGTAGTTTTTCTTGTTAGCTGACCATATCGGGTATTGCTCTCCATTTAGCCCTTGATAGTTCATATCTGAGCAAATGACATTAGGTTTTGCCATAATTGGTGCTCCTATAACTCACCAGCCCACATCAGAACTACTTTGATCCCTACAATGGCACCAAGTTTCTTTCAGATAGGGTCAAAGCCACTGGAAGCAAATCTTTCTGAGTTCCAATGGCATTGGGGGAAAACCTCTGGACATTTTTAGAGTTCTTCCCATATTAAGACAATTTTACCACTATTCATTTTTTATCCACTCTGTCCTTAAAACAAATTTGCTCAGGGAGCAGGACCATGTCATTGCCTTCAACGTTCCAGTTAATAAATCCAAGTTCACATACTTTGATTTCAAATCCTGATCTTTCTCCCCTTATTTTGGGAGGGTTATCTCCTATTAGAGGATGCCTCTTGTTCAAGAACTAGCAAAGCATTCTGTAAATTCAAGTCCCAAAGAATTCCTCAGGCATCTGGGTATAAACATTCAAATCACACAACTACTATCAGTAGCATCTAATAGTGCAGGATAGGGAATGCTCATTCTCCAGCTTTCAAAAACTTTAAAAGCAATATGCAAGTCTGTATGTTATAGTGGGCCAGGAAAGGAGAGAAATCATGGATAGAAGTATCATAGTATGGAATTTGAAAGGAAAAGCAGGCAGGTTTTATTTGGATTTGAATAAGAAAATAAGTGAAAAAGGGGAGATATTCCAGCATTGAAAGGATTTCCCAAGACTAATACTGGCAAGAAGTCTTAATTGATGGGCCTCCATGCTCCTGACACTGGAACCCATATCTTAACCCTTTCTTGTCACTAATCTTCATTCCTGTGCTCTACTTGGATTCAGTTCCTGATCAAATAGGGAACTTATCAATAGCCAGAAATTTGTGATTAAGCTGCTTCCAGAGAGAAGCCTGCCCCAAAGCCCAATACTAGAGGAAACAAAGATTATATTTCTCCATTAAAATATTTGTACAGAGATAGTTGCGGTAGTGGTGTCAAGATAATATTTACTGAAATACTCTTCTGGTAATTTACAGGTTGAATAAGCCTTTGTGGTCTAACCTAAGAATTTAAGCATCAGGTATAATATTTGTCTTTGTCAGGAACTACACTTCCATTGGCATATTGAGAGAACCAGAAAAGAATCTCCCTCTACCAATGCAAAACAACCATTCATCAATAACTTTTAGTCTTAGAGAGTTGATTGGGACGTAGAGATTAAATAAATTGCTTAATGTCACACAGCTTTGATGTCAGAATGAATTTAGGTCACTTTAAGACTGACTCTCTTTGCACATCATGCTGAATCTCATGAGAAGTGTGTTCCATGTTATAAACAGTTGATTTACAAATTACTTTTTAGGGCACAATGAAATTGAGAATTTACAGAAATTCTATTTTATATGAATCATGTTATAAAATAAATGATTCTATTCCACTTGGATACTTTGATGAATCCATAATAATCTCACTGGAAAATCACAACTTCTCAGGTTTCTTGATAACCCTTAACTAAAAAGAAAGAAGAGGTTCTGATCAGTTATGTAAATGAAAAAGGATAAAATAAGACAAGGGGGAAGGAATAATAAAAGTGTATAACAATGATAATTTATTAAAATCAGCTTATTTATACAATGAGAGAACTAGAATTCTTGGCCTTTAAGGTCCCTTCCAGAGCTAAATGGATCATCCATCAATCCAGATACCATCCATACCTTTTTCTAACATGTTGGAATGATACTTTAATATTTTATACTCTTGAGAAACTCAGGTCAGCTCTGTTTTCCTTTGTTCTCATTACATGACAGACATACCTTATTTTTGGAAGAACATGTTCTTAACCAGGGTCCAGATCCTGGAGAACTTAACCTTTTAAGTCTTGGAACTCTTGCCTGGGAGCCCCTGCTTTCTTGATAGGTGAATGTCTCATGCATTTTCTATGTCTAGTTTGTCTCCAGTCACTACTCTCTGGCTAGTCTTTTCCTACATTCCATATTGGAACCACACTGGAGTGAATACTGCCAAGTGCCATTAAAAAGGATATGGTAGCCTTCTCCCCCAAAGCTCCATTTACCACCCTTGCAGGTTTTTATCAAAGACTCCAGGACCATCTCCAGTTGTTCTGACTTTTGTTTCACCACTGGACTTAAATGACTTGGGAAGAGAGAGGCTGACAACTTTGTGCAATTCTGTCTTACCTAAATTCAATTCACCCCGAAGTTAAGACTTTACCCCACACTCCTCTTGAGAGATAGACAAACAGCAATAGCTTTTTAAACCAAATACCCTTCCTGGGCCACTACTCTATATTTGTCATCTCCCTAAAATAAAAATTCCCAGAAATCAGGTACTTTATGCAGGTATTTCTATCTGTAGTCCTTAGCACAGTGCTTTGCACATAGTACATACTTACTTAATGAAAGTTTTGTCATTTATTCATGTGTCTCACTTAAAACTTCCTGTATTCATTGCTAGTAATATATACCTGCTCTCTCCCTTGTCCTTTGGATGACTTGCAATTCTCAATCTTTTAAGTCTGGTCTCCTATGCAAAAACCAATCTGCTTTAAAAAGTTTTTCTATCAAAAAAAAATATATATACATACATATATATATATATATATATATATATATATATATATATATATATTTTTTTTTTTGCAAAGGAAATTTTATTAGAAGAAAAAACAAAACAAACCCTTAATTATGATGTGTGACCCATTGGTCATTTTGAAAATAGTCCTTTCAGAAGGAGCTTTTTTGTTTTTAACTCTTGATATGATCAGAACTTAATGCTATCAGAACTTAAATGCTATCTTGACTTGTGACTCTTAATGATTTTTTATTTGAAGTAAGATAATTTCTAAAAGGAAATTATTTTGGAGATTTTTCCAGTAGAATTATATAATATTGGTGTTAATTATAATGCAGAAATAAAGGCTGCTGGGGAAAAAAGAATATTGGTGTTGAAAAAAATGTTTTGTTTAGGTCAGGGAACAGTTTAGGATCAATGATAGTGCAGTACAGTTTCCTAAATTTAATCCAATCTTTTCTTCTCCTCTTCAAATCCAGGTCTGGTCATTGTCTAATTGTAGTAGCTATCCCATTACACACAAATGTACTGATAACTCAATCAGCTTCTAGTTAACTGGACAACATTCATTCTTTATCCACTTAGTTTTTTCTGAGTGTATTATTAGATTTGTCTCTTTTTGAATGGACTTTAAGAAAGCCCTTTTATTTTCTGAAGTTTGATGTAATCATTACATCATCCACAAACAAAATCATTTACACCAAATGGAGATTTCCCTCCTCTCCTTCTGAGACAAAGGAGCCTGCTTTAGGAATTACTTCTAGGATCTACTAATTTTATTCTTCCTTCTTCCCACTTGCATATCTCAGAGGAGTAACCCAGGATAATTTACATAACCCAGACCAGATGCCCTTGAAGAAAATGAAAAGGAAGGACTAAAGGGGGGGGAAATTTCCAACACAAGTGGAAGGCACAGCAATCAAATAAAGGCCTTTAATCTTCTTATAAGACACTCAAGCAGAAAACAGGGTATGTTAGGGACATCCAAGGAAGAAATTTCCTTAGTCACCCGAAGAGATATTTTGTATGAAGACTGGGGCTGTAAGGAGCCCAGTTTAAACTGTAGGTAAATAGGCCAAAGTGGCTCTGGTATAAGTGCTGTATAGTCCTTCCTCATTCATCCATGTAGTCAGTACTTGCTTCATCCCCCATCTTAAAGGATGCTTTAATATTCATGTTGATAATCCTGATAATACCTGGCCACTCTTCTACTTCCTCACCTCCGTGATCTTTTTTTGGCTCTTCCTTAGCCACCCACAGTAATAGTCACACTTTAGCTCTTATCACTTAAAAATGTCCCGCTTCTGTGGTGTTAAAGCCTGAAATTCCCCTTTCTGATCACAATTTCTTGTCCATTTGTCTTTACCACTTCTTCCTGTAGAATATAAAATTTCTTTGAGGGCAAGAATTGTATTTATATTGTCAGGGCCTTAAAACAGAATAGGTACTAATAAGTGCTTGTTGATAGATTAATTTCTTCTTTTAAAATGTTTTTTTAATTTATGTAATAAAACAAGCATTTTAATAACATGGTAAAATAAAAAAAAAAAAGATGATTGTTCATGAAACTGCAAATCCATTGTGCTATTCATCTCAAATATATTGGCTTTCAGTTTCTAGATCCTCTCCTGTTCTCCCAGTTTAGCTCTTATGTTCTGATCTGATTTCCTTATTTCAACATCCTGACACTGGTTCATTTGTTCAATCTCCATTTTTCTCCCTTGAATGCTGTGGCCTTTATAACCTACTAATCTTCCACCCTGGGATGATATTCAACATATGACTCTTCCTTTCCTATCCCCAAGTAGCTGAATAGTGCTAGTGGTGAAAATAGAAAACCTTGGGCATTGGGTCTGCTCACAAATTCAGGGCAACTTCTCCTGGGAATCTCCTTGCTACATCTCAATCTTTTTTATTCATCTTTGATTGATTTCCTCTATGTCTGTTTCAAATGTTTTCCTATAAAGTAAAATCACCTACTCTGCTATTATATTCTATTCTCTCAGAAGATGATCCTATTTGTTCATTTTGTGGAAGAAAAGACTTGACCTTGTCCCAAGGGTGTGCTGGAGCAAGTTCAAACTGGAAAGCTTTTTAATTTTCAGTGTAAGCATTTGCAATTCTGAAACTGGCAATTGTGACAGATCAGAAAGAATTTGGTTGATTGTTTTGTTTATTATAGATTTAGGAAAGTGATCAAGAAAATATTAAAATAGCATGTTTAGTTTAGAAGTGAGCCGTGTAATTTTGGGGAAAGTTGGTTATTAAAACATTTACCAGAATACCCTTGCCTCATCTCCTTAAGTAGTTTACCCCATTTCTCACCCCCCCATTCTCTAATCTTCAATCTTGACCAATCTATGAACTCCTTCCCTGCTGCCTACAAACATGCTCATGACTTTTTATCCTTAGAAAACCTTTTAGTAGCTCTGCCAATGCCTCAAGCCACTACTGTCCTATATTTCTCCTTTTTTTTTTCACTGCTAAACTCTTAGAAAGAGTGGCCTACATTCACTGCTACTCCCTCATCACCTATTCACTTGTTATCTGGCTTTTTATCAGCATCACTCCACCAAAACCATTCTCTGACATGGTTTTCATTTCAAATTTCATTTTCATTTTAATCATTTCTTATTACTAAATCTGGCAGCCTTCTTTTACCCACATCTCCTTTGATTTTTCAAACGTGTAGCCTTCAACACTATGATGACCCTCTCTCCCTAGACAGTGTCTCCTCTTGGCTTCTACCACATCACTCCCTCCTAGCTATCTTCTTACTTTTCTGATTGTTCCTTCATATCATAATGAAAAATCTAACCCAAATTAACTCTAAAGGACATATGAAGAAAGATACTACCTGCATCCAGAGAAAAAATTGCTAAATAGAAGTATGTATAAAATAATTTTACACACACACATATATATATATGTATTTATTTGTGTCTAATCATGGCCATCCCTGGGATGGGGTGGTGGTGGGAGGGACAGAAGGGAAAAAAAAGATATTTACATAACTTTGTTGCATATTTAAAAGGAATAGAAGTTATATATAGTAGATTTATAATTTCATGTGTAATAAATCATCTTTTTATTATACTGTTATGGAAATGATTGTTTTATTCCACAAATGATTAAAAATAAAATATTTTTTTCTTAAAAAAAGGATTAAGAGCATGTACAATCACTGGCATGGAACCAATCCACTAGTTAATTTGGAGAGCCTGCTTGTAGGCATGCACAATGGAAGAGCCTTTCTGTAGTGAACCAATTAGCATCCTCTTTAGAGGATGCAAGAATCCTAAGACTATGTGCTGTTGTCTTACTCATCTTTATCATCTCATTCTTTATAGAATTTATCTAGACTCCCCCCTTTCTCTCCCATTACTTACCACCCCCCTTTGCTCTTTCTACTTTTATCACATTTGTGTGCTCGTTATTTTCATTCTATTAGGTTGAAAGCTTTCTGAGGGAAGGGACCACGTTGATTTTAACCAAGTGTTTAGCCAAGTCAAATAAACAACCATTTATTAAGCCAGGGAAAATGTTGGGAGTAGAGAGATGGAGTGTCTTGTTCTTGGAACAGCCAGGAGACCAGTGTCATTGGATCAAAGATTGTGGGTTTAGGATTAAGATATATGAAGATTGGAAATGTAGAAAGGGAAGAACCTTAAATGCCAAACAGTATCTTGTATTTGATCCTGGAGGTGATCAGAAGCCATTGGACTTTATTGAGTAGGGGAGAGGGATGATATTGTTGGACCTGTGCTTTAGAAAAATCACTTTAATGGCTAAATGGAGGGCAAATTGAAGTTTGGAAAGACTTGAGGCAGGTAAGCCCCCCAGCAGCTTATTTGCATGAGGAGATGAAGGTCTGAACTAGGGTGGTGGCAGTGTCAGAAAATAAAAGAGTATATTCAAAGGAATTACCCTTGCCAACTAGTCATTTCACTTGGCTACTAAGTCACAGTTATCTTTTTGAGACTCAAATGAGATAAGTATATAAAGTATTCTACCTGGGAAAACTTGTATGAACTGGGAAGTGAAGTGAGCAAAACTAGGAGAACTTTGTACACAGTAAGAGCAATATTGTACAATAATCAACTCTGAGTGACTTAGCTATTCGGATCAATATAATGATTGAGACATTTCCAAAGGACCCATGACAAAATATGCTCCCCACTTCCTGAGAGCAGAACTAAAACATAATTTTTTACTTTCTTTATATTGTTTTTTAATGACAAATGAAAATATGTTTTATATTACTTCACATGAATGTTGATATCATATTGCATGCCTTCTCAATGGGTAGAGAAGAGCAGGAAGGAGAATTTGGAACTTAAACATTTTTTTTAAATAATGTTTTATTTTTTCAAATACATTCAAAGATAGTTTTCAATATTCATTTACAAATGAATATTTGTTTTTTTACAAAAACCTTTACAAAACCTTGTATTCCACGACAGCTAAATGGCGCAGTGGATAGAGCACCAGCCCTGAAGTCAGGAAGACCTGAGTTCAAATCTGACCTCAGACACTTAACACTTCCTAGCTGTGTGACCCTGGGCAAGTCACTTAACCCCAATTGCCTCAGCAAAAAAAAAAAAAAAAAAAAAAAAAGCCTTGTTTTCCAAAGTTTCCTTCCTTCTCCTCTTCCCCCTCCTCTAGACATCAAGCAACTGATATAGATTAAATATGTGCAATTCTTTTAAACATTTTTCCATATTCATCACATTGTACAAGAAAAATCAAATTTAAAGGGAAAAAAAAACACGAGAAAGAAAAAAAACAAGAAGCAAACAAACAACAACAAAAAAGTGAAAATATTATGCTTGATTCACATTCAATCTCCTAGTTCTCTCTCTGGATGCAGATGGCACTTTCTATCAAGTCTATTGGAATTGCCTTAAATCACCTCATTTTTTTAATGGAGCCAAGTCCATCATAGTTGATTATCACAAAATCTTGTTGTTGCTACATACAATATTGTTTTGGTGCTATTCACTTAACTTAATATCAGTTCATATAAGATTTTCAAGGCTTTTCTGAAATCAGCCTGGTCATTATTTCTTATAGAACAGTAATATTCCATTATATTCACATACCATAACTTATTTGGTCATTCCCCAACTGATGGGCATCCACTCAACTTCCAGGAACTTAAAATTTTTAATGAATTTTTAAAATGAATGCTAAAAATAAAATTAAAAATAAAATGTTTAGCACATTCTAGCCTTCTATATATGTCATTATTATTATTATCTCTGCTGATTCTGCGTAACTATCTTTTTTTTGGTGGCTATTTCTTCATCTTGTTAGTACATGGGAAATCCTACAATGTATCAACCTCAGAGATAAATGACACCCTGTCTAGCTATCCAAATGTTAACTTGATATAATGTTTCTAACAGAAAGCCTTGAAACAAAACTAATAAGACTTTCCACCTTTGGATCTGATTCAATTTCTGTCTGAATATCATTCACTCAAGTTTTTAGCCATTTTAACATATTGATCATGTTAAGAGAAACTAGGTGTTACAGTAAAATCCCAGACCTGGAGTCAGGAGGACTCGAGTTCAAATCCAGCCTCAGACACTTACTAGCTGTATGACTGAGTAAAATTTATGAAGTAAGTCATTTCATCCTGTTTGCCTCAGTTTCCTCAGCTGTAGAATGAGCTGGAGAAGGAAATAGCAAACCACTCCAGAGGCTCTGCCAAAAAAAAAAAAAAAACCCAAATGTTGTCAAGACAAGTCAGACATGACTGAACAACAACAAATCTACTTTCTTTATTTGAGTAGTACAAAATGCTGTCAGTGCCTTCTAAATTCCCTGCCCTAGGTCAAAGCCCAAGTCACCAAACACAGATCTGGCTTGGATAGTTACTCCTTCTTATTGCCTTTGTGCAAAAGGTAAGAAGATAGGGGGAAAAAATTAAGAAGATATAAAAAGATTCTTGATGAAAAAACATTGAGAAATTTTTGATTTCAACATAAATCTCTAATCAAAAACAAGTATTAGAAGGTACATCCAATAGATTCAGTACCAGAGAACATGAAGCCCCTTTATAAATATGGGCCTTCATTTTTTAATACATATTTTCCATTATGATCAAATGGATATTCAGATATTATTAGGAACTAACAATGTTGGTTCCTGTATGACATCTGAAATTCTTTATCTAGATTTGAAAGTTTGATTTATATTTTATTTTGCAGCGTCTTGTTCTGTTTGCCATATGCTTATAGTCAGGATAGCACAGGATTGGATAGAGTGAACCTAGAGGATTGGGGGAAGAAAGAAAAATTCCCTCTCCACCCTCTTTAGAAATCCAGAGAGAACTGACCAAACATTCTCAAACCAAGTGCTCAACAGAGGAAAAGAGATAGTGTTTTTCCTCTCCTACAAGTAAGTAGATCTTCCTGTGCTAGTCACCAATATTTTTTAACACTGCTAGAGGGGTCAATAAGAACTGATTCATAACAGGGAACCTTAGCACATTTCCCAGTGGAAGGAGCCAGAGCCTGTATCCACTTCCATGGTAAATTCTCTAGTCCAACCTCCACTACAAGTTATTAAATACAGGCACATCTTTTGATTGAGAAAGAAAGTAGTCTGGGTAAAATCTTATATGTTATACATACACTTAACCAAAATTTCAAGCAAGGACATAATTTGCATCTGCTAGTGTTGGGTCCACAATGAAGGATATTGTTGGAGAATGTGAATGGTATTCCTAGACAAAAGTCAGGAGACCTTGGTTCTGGTTCCAGCCCTCCAATTAGCATGATAACTTTGTTTAATTCGTTCCTTCTTTCTGAGCCTTAATTTACTTATCTATAAAATGGTAGAGTGAGACTATATATCCTCTGAGGTTGTCTTCCAACTGTTGTGTGGATTATGGAAAATAAAGTGATATTTTATTTCACTCAAATAAAATAATCTTATTAGAATCAATGGGCAAAAAATTAAGTATCTTTCATTCCACCATTTTCTGAGCATCAGAGGGATCCTTAGGTGAAATTGTAAAGTAGCTGAACACTCCCTTACCTTTCTTTTGCTACACCATGTCCTCCAGTCTTAGAATATTGGAAATGAAAATGTCAACCTGAATTTTAAATTTTAAATGGAGGCTTTTAATCGAAACAAAGGAGTAGCAACCTATGATAGTGCACAAGAAGAACTGGAGTTCCAATGGAGAGCTACTAGGAAGGTTTTATATATATATATATAATATTATATATATTATGTATTATGTTGTATAATAATATATAGTATATACAATATATATTATAATATATATATTATATGTATATAAAATATATACATATTATATAAGGGTTTTTATAGGGTATGAAGGCAGAGAGAATGACTAAGTTGCTGGTAGGAGGTGTTAATTATCTCATATTTCACCAGATAATTTGCTTTGTATATACCATGCAAAAGTCTGTAAAGAAAGCTTGAGAATCTGAGGAAGGGAGAGTCTGGGAGATTTACTAAATAATTAGAGGTCAGAATGAAAGTAATCATCCTCAGGCAACTAATTGGCCTGGGAACTGAAACCAAGTCAGGATGAGTTAATTCTCTTGTCAATTGTGTTTGTCAGAAGGTTACTTTAGAGATCATGGAGAAAGAAGGCTATCCAAATGAAATGACTTGCCCAGTCTCAAGGTAGTAAATAAAAGGGCAGGGATTTGAAACCAGGTCCAGATTCAGTATATTTTCTACTGTGCCAAACTGCTAATCTTGCTTGGCAGAAGAGAAAGCAAAGACCTGGAAAGATTTTATATGTACAGCTATTGTGATTATCAGCGTATTTCTTGTAATGGATCAGACTTGCCACCTTAAAAATCTGAGTCCATCAGCAAATTTGGATTAGAATTGACAGCTAGATTAACTCCCCATAAATAACCAAGGACACAGTTCATTGTGGAACTAATAATGCCAGCACAGCCTTTTGGACATTTGGCTTTCCTCCAGGCTGGCTAAAATATCGTCTAGCTAAAGAGACAATACATTCAGGTGTATCCTGAATCATCACAGCTTTCAAAAAATATAATCCTAGTCTTTCAGATATTTGCCTCTCTTATATGGAATTTGTAGCCTTATGCTTGATTAATAACAACAGTAGTGGGTAATATTAATAACAATAAAAACTTGCATAGTGGTACACATTAAGGTCTGCAAAACATTTTGCAAATATTATCTCATTTAATCTTTCTAACCACTCTGAGAGCCAATGCTATTATTATCTCCATTTTATAAATGAAGAAACTGAAACAGGCAGAAGTTAAGGGACTTATTTGCCTCAGGTCATATAATTAGTACATCTGAGATCCAATCCAGATTTATGGCTCTCTGATTGAAGAGTCAATGCTCTATCCACTGAGTTACCTGGCCTTCTCATGCAGAAGTTTACAGCTTTTATTTGCATTTCGATTAGTCATTTCAAAATGGCTAGATTGCTGTGAATCTTCCTCAAGATTGCATTTTATAGGAGAAGGCACTTGGGCTCAAGGGACCTAAATTCTAGTCCTAACCCTACTAATAACTAGCTATATCACCTCTATGGGTCTGTTTTATTTGTAAAATGAAGTTGAACAAGAAGATATTAATATCATTAATTTTTAACTAGATGAGAGAGATCATATAATATGATTACCTTGGAAAAAATCCCTTAATTTTTCTGTATTTCAATTTCTTTTCTTTTTTATATCTTCATTCATCTATTTATTTTTAACATTCATTTTTTAAAAATTGAATTCCATATTCTCTTCCTTTCTCTGGCCCTTCTCCCACCTATTGAGAAAATAAGCAATATGACATCCATTATATATGTCATGTCATACATATTAGTCATATTTCCATATTAGTCATTGCAAAAAAAAAGGAAAAAAATAAAAATGAAAGATGATTTGCTTTACTCTGCACTCAAAGTTCATCATTTCTCTCTCTGGAGATAACATTTTTCATCATGGGTTCTTTGGAATTGTCATGCCACCATCATGTTGATGAAAGTAGCTAAGTCTTTCACTGTTGACCATCCTTACAATATTGCCTAGCTCAGCAACTTCTCTAGAAGCCATTACCAAAAAAAACTTCCATGGATCTGTGATCTCACTGGCATGAGTACTTTCATTCTGTTCACATTCTTTCTTTTTTAAAAATTCAATTGTATTTTCAGCTTTGAATGTTCTTCCTCTTCTCTCTCCAATACTTTGGAAAAGCAAGAAAAATAAATAAAACCCACTACAAATAAATGTAGTCAAGCAAAACAAATTCCTGAATTAGCCTTATTCTACACACACACACAGTGTTTCAGTTTGCACTCTATCACCTATGTATCTGGAAATAGAGAATATATTTTATCATAAGTCCTCTGGGACTATTTTTGATTCTTGTGTTGGTCAGAGTTCCTTAAGTCTCTCAAAATGATTTTTTTTTCAAAGTGTTATTGTTTAGATAGATAGATATAGACATAGATATAGTTTTATTGGTTCTCCTCACTTTACTTTCTATCAATTCATACGTCTTCCCAGGTTTTTCTAAAACCATTTACTTCATCATTTCTCACAATACAATAATATTCTATCACTATATATAACTTGTTCAGACATTTGGTGGGCATCCTCTCACTTTGCAATTCTTTGCTACCACAAAAAAAGAGCTGCTATAATATTCTGGTATATATGGGTCCTTTTTTCTTTGATTTCTTTGGGGTATACATGTAATGGCAATACTACTAGCCTATACACAGTTTAATAGCTTTTGGGTCATAATTCTAAACTGCTTTCCAAAATGTTGTTCTATTCACAATTCTTGACCTTTCATTACTGTAAATTCTCAGCAGAAAATTTACCCAACATGCTAAAGGTGCTTTAATATTTCCTAGTGTTACCATAAGTAGAGGGTATGACTAAGTGATATAACAAGGTTAAAAGATGAGGCTTTTATTGTATCAAATGGGATTAACTATTATTATTATTATAATGAAAACCTTTACTAACACTTCATCAAAATTATTGACTGGCTCTTCTTGATTGGGTCTGGGGAGTATCCTAGCTTGGAAACACATTCACATCTCATTTAGGATGATTTAGGATGAGTGATTAAGACTGACATTCCCATTTGACTGATAGGTTTGAAGGAGTCTAGCCGGGCTGAAAGATCCGGGTGGAGTCATAATAGATAAGTCACTTAACCTTCACAGCCTTAATTTCCTTATCAAACAGCCTGGGAAACTAGATGGCTCTGTGGATAGAATACTAGGCCTAGAGTCAGAGAGACACATCTCCCTGAGTCCAAATCTGGCTTCAGATATTTACTTAGCTGTGTAACTCTGGGCAACTCACTTCACCCTGTTTGCTTCCATTTCCTCATCTGTAAATTGAACTGAATAGCAAACCATTCTATTATCTCTGCCAAAAAAAACCCCATGAAGACTTGGGCATGACTGAAAATGATTGAACAAGAAGATTGTTGCACCTATTTCCTAGGGTTGTTATGAGGACAAAATGGGATAATATTTGTAAAACATTTTGCAAACTTTACATCATCATAGAATTGCTAGCTAACTTCCCTGTGTAAAATTTCAGATTCCTAAGTATAGGAAGAACCACATTAAAATGTAATTGGGGCATAGTTAACAAAATAAATAAAAATACAATGGGATATAGATAATGTTAATATGTGATTTTCTGAGTTGTTATGCTGCCTTAGGGCTTCGTAGGGTTTCATAGTGTTTGTTGTTCAGTCATTTTTCAGTTATGTCCAACTCTTCATGACCCTATTTGGGGTTTTTCTTGGCAAAGATACTGGTGGTTTCGTGGCCTCCATTTCCATTTGAGCGTGACACCACTGGTATAGAAAGTTCCACCAACCTCCCAGTCACCCAGACTCATAGTCTGGGTGTCCTCCTGCATTGCTCATACTCTCACCCCTATATCCAATCATCTATCTTCATTCCTACTTTCATATATCTCTCCCTTCTCTCCTCCGACATTGGTCCTAGTTCTTATCATCTCACACCTGGGCAATGAGAGTATCCTTCTTTTTGGCCTCCTTACCACAACTGATCTTCTGACCATGGCACTCAACTATTAATAAATTGCACAGGCTTTCTGTTCCTCTCCAAGGTCAAATAAAAAAGCCTTCATTTGGCTTTTAAAATCTTTTTATAACTTGGCTTTTTCCTATCTTTCTTATCTTCTTTATACTTTATTCCCCTTCACATACTCCATGAACCAGGCTTCGTTACTCCATTTTTGATTCCAGGTATTTTTGTTTGCTATCCCTCATCCTCATACCTTCAGACTTCTTTCAAATCTCACCTAAAGTCCCAACTTCTGTAAGAAATGGGAACTTCCCAGTTCTCTTTATTCTTAGTTCTTTTCCTTTGAAATTACCCTCAGTTTAATCTGAGTATAGTTTGTTTGTATAACAGTAGTTGTGTGCATATTGCCCTTCTCATTAAACAACAAGTTCCTTCATAGGAGAGATTTTTTTCTTTGTATCTCTAGTGCTTAGCACAGTGCTTGGCATATAATAAGTGCTTAATACATGTTATTATTCTTTATTATGTAGCATAACAAATAATTATTATTCACTATAGCATATAGTGACTTCAATAACTGCTAAGTGAATGAAATCCCCAAAGACCTCATCATTTAACCTTTGTTAGATTACTCCAGCTTATTCATGGTTTACCCCACAATGAAGAAGGTGGGGAAATTATCCTATAGGGCTAAAAGAGAGTGACTGTTGCCAGTAACACTGACAAGCACACCAATCTCTCACTCCTGAGTCTGGAGCCAGCCTATAAAAGCTGAGCTAGCCCAGGTTTCTGGGCTCCTCTTTCTGGGCTGGCCTTATCAGGAGGGAGAGAGCAAAATAAGACCTCTGAATGACAGAATGGTGTACTTTTGGGATGTTTGGTGAGCTGTCTGGTTTTAAACTGGCTTCTATTTTATTGGCCTCCAAGGAGTCTTGTGCTGTAGCAAGTACTTCAAGATATTGATGACCTTAAGTGTGGTATATACTTAATGCATGTGGTACGTACAATAGGGGCCTATGGAGTTCAGAGAGAACTGGCACCCCTGGTATAATGGTTGCTGAGCCCTTTTCAGGACTGCTCATCCACCTTTGGTATCTACCTATCACTCCACTCTTACGTGTGTCTCCAAAAAGCTGCACAGTGGTCACCCCCTGGTAAACCCTCTCAGCAGGAGGGCCAAGCCAAGTGGAGACCTCAAACCCATCAATGAATTAGGGGATGTCTACCCCAAGCATGTAAAGACTTCCCTTGGTGAAATGGGAAGATGAGGTGTTCCCACAGCTATGGAGGCAGCTGAAGCAGGCGCATAGAGCTCAGCCAAACATGCAAGATGCCAAGGTCATTAACTGCATCCTGGGCCATCCACAGTCATCTTGACTTTTGTCTTGTCACTGGTTTCTGGTGACTCGTCAATGATTTCGTGCATTCTGCCTCCCTTAAATCCAACTCACTCCAAAGTCAAGATGTCACCTGTGATGTCAGAGACAAACAACATAATATACAACAGTGTGTGGCGAAGATGATATTATATTACAAGGTCATTACTAGGTGCTCCAAAATATTTCCTGACTCCTTCCTTATGCTCCTAAGCATGGCTTACTCCAGAAAGCAGAGGATTCTGTGTGTCAGAGGTAAAGGAATCCTGTTCAGGGAAAGGGGAAAAGAAAGAAAGAAGAATTAAAGGGAGGAACTGGTTCTAAGTACTAAGACTATACAACAATATTTATAGCTTTTTTTTTTTTTAAGAGGGAAAAGAATGGAAATCTGAGAAATTGTTCACCAATTAAGGAATAGTTGAAAAAGTTATTGCATGTAAATGTGATGGAACATTATTATATGAAAAGAAATCACACACATACACACACACACATATATATACACATATATATATTATTATTAAAAGATATTCTTATACCTGGAAAAGGAAAAGCAGTGGGATCAAATGAGCCTAATCTGTGCAAGAATGATAGATTTCCTGCTAGATACTAGTATGTCCCAAAGGAATGAAAAGAGGTCTGGTAACTTTTGATGGGGAGAACAGGTAATAAAAAAAGATCATGAAATTTTAGAGAGCCTGCAATGGGAAGCCCTGAATAGTCTGGAGGTAACATGAGATGCCCTTACTATGTTTCATCTCTTTAGGACTCTGTATGCCCCAAGAAATCGATCATTCCTGTTTAGTGCCACTCTTTATTCCTATTATCCCAACACTCTCTTTTCTTTCCCTCTATTAGGGCCACCATTCGTGTAATACAAAGTTTTGATTATTGTGCAAATGGTGCTATTATAAATACACAAATTAAAAATAAAGGTCACATGAGGATAGATGCTATTGTTGTGCCACAGTTTCTCTGTCTCAGTTTCCCTCAGTTGCTGTTTCAGTTTCACTTAATTGTTCTGCCCAAAAATAACAACCTCCCTCCTGACCATCAGAAATAATTGGACTCACATTCCAAAGGAGTTATAAAACCTCCAGGTGGCCAGCCTCGACATACTTCTTATCTGTATGACCCAGACTTACTGTCTTCTCCCAGTTTCTGGCATCCTGAATTTATGGTTTCCTTGGACACCAGATGTGCTCAGCTGTTCCCATGAGTTCTTTGTCTCCCTGGGCTCTGGAGACTATAAAAATCATGATCCCCACCAATGAGGTACTGAATACTTTGTCCTATTCAGTTGGCTGACATCTCTGTCAGTCTAAACTCACAATGGACTGTGTGCTTTGAGACATGAGTCCCAGCATTCCTGATCCACAGCTATGGATTCTGAACTCTCAATTAACATCAATAAAGTATTACCTAATTTCCAATGTGTGATACTGCCTCAGTTTCTCCCTGAGCATTACACTATGTGCATTCAGAGAAAGAATTAATAAATAGAAGTATGCATAGAATAATTTTACATATATACATATATATGTATATACTTATTTGTGCATAATAATAGCCATCTTGGGGGGAGGGAAGAAAAAGAGAAAAAAGAAATTTACATGATAACTGTTGTGTATTTAGAAGGAATAGCAAGTTGTACATGGTGGATTTGCAATTTCGTATGTAATCATCTTCTTGTTCCTTTGTACTATGTTATGGAAATGCTTGCTTTATTCCATAAATTAAAATTTAAAATAAAAAAAAAACTGGGAAAACTCAAATCTTTTTGACAGTTTTTTGTGCCTAATCATGTTAACTGAAACTTGACTTTAATAATACATTTCCCTCAGGGGTATCTCTCTTACCCCTACTTACTCCCTACTTATGAGCTTTGGTTAATGGCTGCTCCAGTGAATTGCATTCAATTGACTTGACTGAAGCTGTCCACTTCCAAGGACTCAAGAATTGCCTGAAACTGATCTGACATTCTCACCCCCAGTCTTGGATTATTTTGTAAATTTCTCAAGCTCTTCTTATCCTCCCAAGATTTGTCTACAGACTTTCCATTCTAATGTCCCATTCCCCTTGGTCCTATAGCCCCTCTTCCCTGATCCCTAATATTTTATAAGAACCCTACACTATAAGTTCCCTAGCACTTGCTATTGCAAGATACCCTAAAATCCTTTTGGTTACAGTATTCAAAAAACCCTTTTGTTTTCACTGAAGATCTCACTCTGACTCACTGAAAGAGGATTATCCCTTTTAATTTTTCTGTTCAACTTTAGTCCCCTAGTTTTACCTCTTTAACATAGCCTCTCTTCTTTAGAATTTCATGTTAATCTTCATACAATCCTCTTCACCCTCTCATTATTATTATTATCTACTATCCTTTCCTTACAATCTTATTTTCTTCATGGCTTTGGTGAATTGCCCAAAAAACACTTCACTGACTTTGTCCTCTGGGAATTCTAATGACCACATAAACAGAAAAATTGTCATCTGGAGATAGGGAAAAATGTTAATATCAATTGTATTATTACCTGCCACTCCTTCTTAATGATCCCAGGAAAGCTACAATTCTTTCTGACTCATTAGGTTGAATTGAGCCACACCCTAAAGCAAAGTCAATTGGATCCTGTTCAGCCTAAGCTGAACAATATCCAAAGTAGCTTTGTTGAGGTTCAAAGAAGACTCCAAAAGGTTGGAGTAGGGCTCAAAAAAATTTGCAGCCTTGAACCCATCTCCAAGTCAAGAAGCAAAGTTTATTATTACTGTGCTCTAAGTTCCAAAAGAATTTAGCAAAAACCCAGGAGCAAGAAGATAAATTTATAGGAAAAAGAGAGATGGATGCTTCATGCCACTGATATGCTAATTTTATGGCTTAGAGGTAGAATTGAGGAGTGGTCTTAGAGGTGGAGTTGAAGAGTGGTTTGATATGGATGTCATTCTTATCTCAGAAACTTTGTAATTACTGACCCACAGATTGTTCTAATAGCCAGTATTGTTCTGGAACTATTGCACTCCCAGGACCAGGTGGCCTTAGGGTTTCTGCCTCATTTCCCTTAGAAGCTGCACTTCATCATTCCCCCCCACCCCCCAAACAGTTGGAATCCAAATTCATTTGGAGCAATGGAAGGAAGATCTCATCTTCTGAAGCTGCTTCAGGCTGATAAGGGACCTTGAGCCGGCCCTAACTAGTGGGGTACAGACTGAGGAGGGAAGACAAGTGACTTGAAGATGGTAGCTGCAGCATCCAGAGGGTGCTGAGTTTTAGAATCACATAGCAGGTGATATTCAAGTTAAACAAGTAGTTAGAAGTTCGTAGTTTGGAGTTGGGAAGAAACAAATCTCACAACTAGAATAAAAATGTAGGGGTCAAAAATTAGCCAAAAAAATAAAAAATAACCCAAAGTGGAGTTAGTATGGAGTTACAAGGGACAGTAACCAGGAATCCCCCCCAGAACAAGATTTGGCAAGGGGAAGGAAATGAGGCTATCATTCATGTCTCACATCCAGACAGGTTTTTTCCCCCTAGCATAAATAGCAAAGAATATTTCCCCAAAATCTCTATTTTTGTCTCCTCAAAGGAGTAGGAGCAATGGGTGGAGGAACAGTGACATTATACACAGTGAAAGGAGTGCTCAGGTGGCCTAAGGTGCAAGCACCATAATGTTTAAAAGGTGTTAAACATTGGGTAGAGAGGATAGCAGGCAGAGTGTAGATGATAATGAATTTTAATTGTCTCAGCCATAGCTTGGGTTATTTAATAAGTGAAGGTTGGGCCACTGTCACTTTGTAAAGAGTTGGGAAGACCTAAATGAGATATAATCTCCTTTAGCAAAAACTCTGAGCCCTTCTCTTCAACAATGAAACTTTTCAAATCAGCTCCAATTGTTCACTGAAGAAAGCCATATACACCCAGAGAGAGGGATGTGAAATATGGACCACAACATAACATTTTCATGGTCTCTATTGCTGTTTGCTTGCATTGTGTTTCCTTTCTCTGATTTTTTTTTCTTGTAGATACGATTTTTCTTGCACAACAATGATAAAGGTGGAAATATGTAGACATATATTCAATTTGTCAAGTATTTTAACATAATTAACATGTAGTGGATATCCTGCCATCTAGGGGAGGGGTGGGAACTAAGGGGGAAAAATTGTAATGGAAAGCTTTATAAGGATTAATGTTGAAGAATTACCCATGCATATGTTTTGCAAATAAAAAGTTTTAATAAAAAACCCAAAAAAACTGAGCCTTTTTAGTCTTGCAAGGGAAGGCTTTCACCCAATTAAATGCCAACAAAAATTAAAAGCAATTTGAAGCCCCTGGAAAGGGGCATATCTGCCAATCCTCCCCTGGCTATGTACCCCTCCTCTTGATAGGCTTCAGGATGGGGGGGAAGGTTCAGTATTTTTCATAAAGGACTAGCGGGCCTTTCCCCAATTCTAAAGCCGGAGTGAAGGCAACGGGTTTGGCCCTCTGAGTAGAGAGATCCCAGAGGGAAGTGACTTAGCCTGCTAGGTGCTACTGAGGCTCACCACAAAGTAACCTGCCTTCCTTTTCCCATTTCAAGAAAACTGAACCTATCATTCACCATTTGGGTTATGAGAGGAATGTCCCTCAAGTTAGATTGACTGGAGTAGACACAATCTAAAGCTTCTTCACAATTGTGACAGATGTCACCCAGCTGCAGGCTGTCAGGGGGCAGGGTGGCAGGGTTGAGAGTGTGGCCCACCTGGAGAGTCAAATCCAGATGTCTAGCAGAAAGTCTGATACCTAGCTAGCAAGTCACTGATGACCTTTGGCTTCCAAAATTCTGTGAACCTGGTGGAACCTCCAATGGCTGGCCTAGGGTGAGCTTGGAGGCTTCCTCAATTAGAAGCAACCACTGCTCTAAGGCAACAGGGTCACCCCAATGACAACAAATGTCTTTGAGAAGTGAGCAACGCGTCTGGGATGGTCCCAAGGACTGAGTCCAGACCCCTAGGGCCTGGTTCTGCCTTTCATCAACATACAGAGTGAAAGACTTTTCTAAATTAGGTAGGGCTAAGGCTTTCAGGGTTGTAAAAGCCTTGGCCTAATGAGGCCACCACTCCAGGGGAAGTGTGTCAGGACCTTGAATAGCTACAAAATCTAGTTTTGTCCAGGAGAGGACACAGTTGTTTCTTTGAGGCAGGTTCAGGGAGTGACAAGGTCTAAACCATACTGAATATGTTTCATATTTTGTTTCGGTAATCAGTAGAATAACAGGTCCTTTCATTTTAGATACCTAATTTCATATGGATATATAGCTAGTCGTTTACTTAATTATTTAGGATAGAATGACTATGAATTTTCATACTGAAAATAACGAAATCTTACATACTTGTATTATGCTTATGGCTTCTACTGACCCCTTGCTCTGATTATAAAAATTTGCTGTAAGAGGAAAAAGCAGGGACATGATTATAATAGCATCAAAACAGGTCCTTCAGGCTTCAGCCTAAGAGCACATATATGACAGGATAAAGCATCCTTAGCCTCTGTTTGACAACCAATCATTCACTAACAATTCCATCTCATAGCCACACTCGGGAATAATCAGGTGGGAAACAAAGAAACAGAACTAGGAAACTGAGTCAGAAGGATCCAACTTTGAGCACAGACTAAGGTTGTTTTCCCAGCTCTTGTCCAGATAATATGTCTACCCGTGACAGATCAGGAAGGCATCCCTCTGAGTAACATGGCATTTCTCTCATATTGTGGGTTACTGATCATCAGGCAATCATACCCAAATTTAAAACTCAAAAGAATATCAGTTACATTCTCAAGAGATTTTATTTCTAATATCAAATTCTACTAATCACAGTTCAGAGCTAGATAAAAAGTTTACCAGGACTCACCCATATAGGAGATTTTGTTTAGCATGTTTGTTTTTTTTTTCCCCTTCTTCCTCAGTTTAAACTCATCTTCACTGCAAGAATCAATCATTAAACAAGTTTATGGATTCTTAGTAAACACATTCCTTGTTCGGGAACTATTCATCCCAAAAAAGCTCCTTTCTCAGGGCTAATGACCTTGCTTAGCCTGATAATTTCAAGAAAACTGGCAAGACAGAACTGGCAACTGACAGAAACCTCAGGGAAGGGGCTAAGCTTTCTTTTGCCCACTCCAAGTAATCAGCTTCCTTGGGCTGTACTGTTTGATACCTCCCCCTACTCTGTGAAGGAAGAACAGGGTACTCCACATTCTCATACTTGAAGAGGAACTGCTAAAGCTTTCATCTCATCCCTTTTGTTTCCTAACATAGTAATTATTGGTTTTAGGTTTAACATGATGATAACATAACTCCAAATAACTTAGTTAACAACTTTAGAATTTTCATAAGTAATAGCCAAATACTCTTAGCTATATTAGCTTAATTTCCTCTTATTTTCTAGCAAAGGTGGAAATACCTAATTCCCTAAATTACATTTATAAGACATTATAAAACAGGATTAGCAAGGCTAAATAAACTTTCCACCTTCTTTTAGTTGTTCAATTTATTCTGTCTCCAAGCTGTTGTAACTTTGGAAGTTCTCTGGGAGGGTTTCAACTTCCTGCTCTCCTTAAATAAGTTTCCCTTTTGTTTTAAGGATAAAATGAGACAATTCTTAATATAGAGATAGAACAGATTTTAAAATTGATTTAACTTTAGTTTATGATATTCCCTAAATACTAACTAAATATTCCAGACAGACTGAATTGCCATTTGGTTACTTTCTAATTCACACAAACCATTTCTCTCTTGTGAGCCAGAAAAGGGTTAAGTGCCAGTTTTTACTAACAGGACTCCCAGAAGTCTGACTCCAGATAATACAAAAGCAGGCTATTTGTTGTCATAGTTTTTAAGGTAACAGCTAACTGCTTTTCCTTTTTTCCTAAAGTTTTCAAACTCTTAAATCTTCTGTTAACACTATCAGTGCAAATAGATTACAATTTACATATCACTTTAGTAGATTTTGATTAAAACTTCTTTACAACTGCTTTTACTATCGTATCTCAAATAACAAATTTCACTGAACTGAGTATAATTTCTTTCTCTCCCTCTCACCTTGCTATCCATGTATCTCTGTTGCAATCAGGGAAGGAGAGAATATGAAAGGAAGAGGAAGAAACTTTCTTTCCACTATGCACTATCCTCCTAGATCCAGGGAGTTCAGGTATGGTAATTTTAATTTAGTTGAATTTCCTTCCAAATTACTTTATATCCAATAAAACAATTAACATTCATATAGCATGTTTTATGGTTAAGCACTTTTACAATCATGTGATCTTCACAACTACTATTATTATTTTTACAAATCAGAAAACTGGGCAGAGATAAAATAATTTTCCATAAATTACATAACTAATACATATCTACAACTGAAACAGAGAATGGAAATTACATAGTTAATACATATCTGCAAATAAAATAGAGAATGGGGGCAGCTAGGTGGCGCAGTGGATAGAGCACCAGCCCTGAAGTCAGGAGGACCTAAGTTCAAATCTGGTCTCAGACACGTAACAGCTGTGTGACCCTGGGCAAGTAACTTAACCCCAATTGCCTCAGCAAAAAAATAAATAAATAAATAAATAAAATAGAGAATGGGCTTACCAAATGCAGAGGGTGACTGGCTTTCTCACCTCACACTGCCGTGCTTGGTGCTGCCAGGCAGTTGCTGGATAGAACTTGCTGAAGGCAGGGGTGACTGGTGCCAGGATCTCCCTTTGATAGTTGTTTCAGGTACTAGGGCTCAGGGAATGCTGACCCTCGCCCTCTCAAACTGGGCTGGGGGGATGCTTGGGCAAGATTATGTTGGGTCTCTACTGCTGTTGCTGCTTACCCCATTTCTATAGGTGGGGCAGAATTTGAGTTTCCCTATGGCTTTTCAGCATTGTCTTTTCCTAATTTGATCTGGAGATGAAAGGGGCTAACAAAGGGCCAAAACCACAATTGAGATTATACTCAGGACTCTGGGGAGTGGAGTATGCTGAGTGATCAAGGTTGTGAAGAGGGTCCCTTATTATCTTCTGGGGCGTTATGTAAAATGAACCATATTTTTCTTTCCTAATGGAGCAGAAGGTGACTCCAAACAAGATAGGAGTCAAGGGAGGATTAGCAAAAGGTTGATATTTACCTATGTTTTTTTAAATTCTTGGAATTATCCTCAATGTCTCAGGAATTTTTTTCTTGCAATCTTAAAATGACTTATTGCCAAACTCCTTAATCATTGCTCTCAAAACCTTAAGAACCTGCTAAAATATTATTTTAATTGTTCTATAATTTTAATTAGCTAACTTTATTTCTGTAATCCCCAGCTTGGTCTGAACTGGGGTCCACAGGAAAAATCCAGGCTTTCCTCTTTTTAAGGTGGGAGTCAAGGATGTTAAGAAATCTTTCCCAGAGTTTTAACTACAAAATAGAATTTTTTTCTTGCTGGCTGCATTTTAAATCTTCCCAGATAACAAAATCTACCTCACAGAACAAACATTACAGACATTCTGCACAGAGACACAGAAAAGACAAAATGATGTGGAAGAGGATTTTCCCATCTTTACCAAAAGCCATAAAATTTCTATTGCACCTCTTGTGGCGTGAAAAAAAAGTGGCAAAGATTTAGTTCTTCGCCAAAAGTCATCGTATAGAGAGCTTCATTTCCTCCAAGAAGGTGAAAAAGTAGCAAAGATTCCCTAGGAACTTTGCCAAAAATTGTAAGAGTTTCCAAATCCTGGTGTCCCTAGTCAAGGAAAATTTGCTGAGCATGGACTTGAAGACCATCCAAATACACTTTCCCAGGGGCTTGGAGTGTTCCAACTATAGGATCGAGGGAGAAAAGAATGAGGGACTTACCTTGACAAGGAAGGGGTGAAGCCAGAGTAGATCAGACTCTCTTCATACAGAGCCATCAAATGTTGAGGTTCAAAGACAAAAGGTTGGGGTTTCATTCCAGTATTGCTGAAGTGCCTCAAAACAATTTGCAAACTTGAACCCCTCTCCAAATCAAGGGGCAAAGTTTATTATATTTGTAACGCCAATTGAAGAGGGTTAAGTTCCAAAAGAATTTAGCAAAGAACCAGGAGCAAGAAGATAAATGTATAGTGAAAAGATAGGAAGATCAGGTGCTTCATGTGACTGATAGGCTAATTTTATGGCTTAGAGACAATATTGAGGAGTGGTCTTAGATGTGGAGTTAAAGAGTAACTTGGTATGCACCTCATTTATTGAACTCTATGTAGAGGTGGAGTTGAGGAGTGGTCTGGTATGCACCTCATGATTGTCTCTGAAACTTTGTTATCACTGACCAACAGATTGTTATTTGACAGGTAGCATTGTTTGTGGAACTACAGCACTTCCAAGGCTAGGTGGTCTTAGGGTTAGGTCAGGTAGCCTTAGGGTTACTGCCACATCTCCCCTAGAAGCTGCACTCCATCAGCTTGGGATTCATGTCATGAAGGGCAAAAGAGCCAGAAGGAAGTGATTTTTCCTTGCCTGTTTTGCCAAGGTTGGCTGACATCTCATGACCAGTCTTTGCTACCGAATGTGAAATTCCTAGAGTCTCCAGGAGGAACATCCCCTGTTGGTGGCAGGTTTGTAACCCTGTCATCTCAATTTAAGACACTTTCTATCTTCATTTGTGAGTTTGGTTTATTTCAGGACTTGACAACATCAATGACATATTAACTTCACAGTTTACTTATTGATCACCATCTCCATTCCTCTTTAACCAATTAGACTCTCTGGCCATCATCTAGAATTGCTTTACCACAATCTTTAACCTTTTTTATCCCACAAACGCAGTAGACTTATTTTTCATGTGCTCATCATGATCTCTGGTAACTCAGATCCTACTTATGCTCCCAGGCAATCAAATCCTTTCTCTTTTCAAAAGGGGAAGTAACAGGAGCCTTGGAGGTAGTGACCAAAGAATTTTATAGTATTGTAATATGGAAGAGTCAGAGTGGAAGTATGACTTAGTAAGTGGAGAGTTGATCTTAGAGTCAGGAAGACTTGTATACAAGTGGGAATGAGGTGTCCTAGGTTACTAGTTGGATTTGGCAGTGAGAGTCTGAAATACTGATAAAATTACTCCATGAGGCAAGCAGGGAAGGCACTGATGGGGATCCACTTAACTTTATAGTCCCACCCTCTGTGGAGGTTGTGGGTAGTCCCATCTTGTTATGTCCAGCCAGAAATCCACGTTATGGCAAATCCCTGGAGTTAGATTTCCCCATAAATTTGTCTGTGACTCATGCCATCTTTACTGAATCCCTTTTGGATTAGTCTGCCATGGTATTCTGCCTTATGGTGTCTTTCTCCTTATAGCTAGCTAACTCTTTTAGGATGCTAAACTCCTCTCTGGATTTAGCCTGTCAGTTAAGGGTACAATCCTGGTTAATTATGAGTTCCACTAGGGAACTTGTCTTTTTCATTGATAATTGTTATATATTCTCCCAACTCTATTTCATATTTACCATTGTATCTCTCCATGTTGTCTGTAACCTATTCTCCTAAATAAATTTACCTTTTGCCAGAAATAAAGATCATTGTGGATTCTTCACATGACTGAACCCCAACATTTGGTGCCTGATCCTAAGTCTCATCATTTGGTGCTAAACTCTAAACACACGATTTGGGGCAATTGCTAAACTCTAAACACATGATTTGGGGCAATCACATCATATTCACTGATGTACAGTATATGACTCTGTACAAATCACTTAACTTCTCAATTCCCCAGATGTCTTTTTAAGATTGTAAATTGGGGAAGCAGCACTAACAGGAGTTCTCCATCAAGGAAATCACAGGTTTGATTTAAAAAAAAATAAAGGAAAAAAAAGACAATAAATGAAGACATGTATCAATATGCACCTAGATTTGGGTAGATTTCAAAAAGTTCAGAAAAAAAGATTAGTGGGATCCTATGATAAGACTCTAAAAGAAAAGTCAACTCAAGAGGAATAAGTTTTTCAGGAATGAAATCCTGATGGCATATTCAATTATTCTAATGGATGAAAAGGAGTATCTAAAAAAGCCATTTTAGAAACAAAAGCAATCACTAAGAAGCTTGAATTTTAAAAGAGTATGTATAAGGGATGAAAAATAAAAGAAAAGAGAAAAAAATGAAAAAGGATGTCATCCCATAAGAATAATGTTAGGAATACTAAAGTCAAGTAGGAATTGAGGCTTGAGATAAATGCTAAGGACAATAATGTATTTTGTATGTAAATGGTTGTTTGCATATTGTTTCCTAAATCAATAAATACCTACTAAGTATTGGAGATAATAAAAAAGAGGCAAAAGCAGCTGGAGTTTAATATTCTGATTGGGGTAGAAAACATGCAAACAATTACATGTAAAGCAAGCTATATATAGGATAAATAGGACATGGTTAACAGAGGGAAAGACTAGAATTAATAAGAGTTGGAGAAGGATTTAAATAGAGGATGGGATTTTAGTTGGGATTTAAAAGAAGCCAGGGAGGACAATAGTAGGAGAGGAAGAGGAAGAGCTTTGCAGACATGGGGGCCATGCTGTTGCCTCATAGCATAGCTCATATTAGAATGTGAACTTCTGAAGGGAGGGAATATTTTTGCTTTTCTTTGTATCTGTAATGCTTAGTATATAGTTTCTGACACATTGTAAATACTTAATATATGCTTATTGACTTCCAAGAAAAGTCTTTTTTTTCCTCTTTTTAGCGATATTGAAGGCAAAAAGAGAGTGAAGAAAAAATAAAACTCAATTGGGGGGAGATGGAATGAAGATATTATATTGAAGGCAAAAAGAGAGTGAAGAAAAAATAAAACTCAATTGGGGGAGATGGAATGAAGATATATTGAAGGCAAAAAGAGAGTGAAGAAAAAATAAAACTCATTTGGGAGGAGATGGAATGAAGATAATGGATGATGGAGAGATGGCATATCTACTCAACTTCTATTTTGCTTTTGTTCATTCTACCATAAATAATGGTCTTCAGTTTTGAAAGAGTATAATAAAAATTATTAATAGGAATCTGAAACCCAAGATAAGTGAGATAATATCTGTTCTTAGTGAGTCTAAGTCATTTGAGTTGAATTAATTAGTCAATATTTATTAAACACCTGCTATGTGTCAGACACTATACTAAGCACTAATTATACAAAAAAAGCTAAAAGGCCATCTCTACCTTCAAGGGGCTTACAATCCAATGGGAACTATATCCCAGTATAATGAACAAACTTGAAAATGTGATTGCTGAAACTCTTTCTTTCTTTCTTTCTTTTTTTAAAATAAGGCAATTGAAGTTAAGTAATTTGCCAAAGGTCATGCAGGTAGGTTAAATGTCTGAGGTTAGATTAGAATTCAGGGCCTCTTGACTCTGGACGGTGCTCTATTAACTGTACCATCCAGTTGCCCCCTGAATGGTATTTAAGGACTCATGATGAATAAAATACCAGGAAACAAAATTTTTTCCCAATATTCAAAAAGGAGGACAAAATGGATTTTTAAAAATATAGACCAATAATTATGGGTCTAAGGACTCCTACTACAAGTTTTACCCAAGAAATGGGAATGTCTCAGTATCCAGGGATCCATGCCTTTGGAAAGACCAAATGTGTGACGCCCCCTTTTTTCCTGTCACATACAATTTAACAAAGGAATGCAATTATTCAGTTATTTCAGTTATGTCCAACTCTTAATGACCCCATTTGGAATTTTCTTAGCATGGATACTGGAGTGGTTTGCCATTTCCTTCTCCAGTACATTTTACAGATAAAGACACTGAGGCAAATAGGGTTAAATGACTTGTCCAGGCTCTGGATATCATATACTGCTCTGTCTACTCATAAGACCCTTATTCCCCGATCTAGTGTTAGAATAATCAAATGCCTGGTTCAGAACTGCTCTTGTCATACAGAGAATCTTAAGATGAGCAAGGATATATCAGAACCATATATATATTAATATACGTATATAATGGGTATTGTATCTATAATATATGTAAATAAAATATATACCTATATATAAAATAAATAAAATTTTATATATGGGTATGCATAAATGTAATACAAGTATATGATGCCAGATTTGAACTGGGAAAGATGAGTCTTGATGATTTTTATATTTACTCTTTTTATCTCAGGCAGGCACACTAACTACATTAAATAGTCTTATTGCTTTTAAGCATTTGTGATTTGGAACACTTGTCCAAAAAAACAGATAGAGCTGGTAGGACCTTGCTGAGTAAGCCCTAAAAAAAAGTCCCAGAAGTTGAATCTTACAGATTTAAGTTTTGATTTGATAATGTGTCATTGTAGATAATCCAGTAGCTACTGCATCATCAAGTTCTGACTTCTCTCATTACCATTGATTTATCAGTCATGTTGTACAGTAGAAAGTACACTGGATTTAGATTTAAAAGGTCTGGATTCTGAGTCAGAGGGCATGCATATAAATCCCATCCTTGCCACAAAATAGCTGTAAAATTTTGGATCAATCTTTCTGTGCCTCAGTTCCCTTATTTGTAAAACAAAGGCACTAGATGGGTCACTTCCATTTCTAAGTCTATGATCCTATGACTTTAACTAACTTGGCTTATGTAAGGAGAGGTTTTCCTCTAAAAGGTTGGTCAATAGGTGATCAAATCACAGCAATTCATGAAGATAATAAAATCATGAATCTTTCTGATAGACTGAAAAACTAATTATTAACAGCCACCTATAGCTTAAATTCATAGTTTAAAATCTTATGAGCCTTTACTATCATTATGGAACTCTTGACAGCTATTTCTTATACTTACAAAGTCCACATGTGCTTGTACTTGTCCATATCCACCTGCTCTCAACAATCTCCAAGGCTGCTAATAGTATCCTCACTCCTTGTGATACTCTTTTCTGTCTCCAGGGAGAAGGGTGTGAGGGGACGTATGTGCTCGATCCAAGTGCTTTTGATAGAATTTTGCTGCCAGGTGGAAGCTAGGAACATAATAATCTCTCTTGTGTGCTCATTCAGCCTGTATCCTTTTAATTCACAATGCAGTATCACATTTCTCAGTACTGACAACTGGAGGAGTCTGGAAAAGCCTTATGGAGGAGGTGGCACTTGACTTGACTTGAATGAATTATCAGTTCCAGGAGGGCAAAGATAAAGAGAGAGAGGAGAGAGAGAGAGAGTTCCTCTATGCAAACCTTCTGCTCTAGTTTAACTTCATCTGATTATTAGCTACCTAAGATATCATCTCCTTTCTTCATGTTATTTCCACTGACTAGAATACATTTCTTCCTTCTCTCTACTTGTCTAGGTCAATCTCTTCTTCCAGTAATATCAGTAGCTCCCCTTTACATGTGCTTTATAGCATGCAAAGTGTCTTAAAATGTTATCTCATTTGATTCTCATACAATTCTATAAAGTAGGTACTATCATTACTTACACATGAGACCGAGAAAGATTAAGTAATTTGTCCAGTCACGAAATTAGTAAATTTCTCAGACAGGATTTGAATCCAAACATTCCTAAGACTAGGACTCTATGGAGTACACAAAAGAAGAGTTTATTTTAGCTTGTGGTGAGCATAGCATATTCTTGCCAAATATTAGTCTTTGGATAGTATTGCATTTATGCATACATACATATATATAATTTTATTTATTTTATATATAGATATATGTTTTATATACATATATTATAGATACAATACCCATTATATACATATATCAATATATATGTATATGGTTCTGATACATCCTTGCTCATCTTGAGAGTTTCTGTATAACAAGAGCAGTTCCGGACCAGGTATTTGATTATTCTAAGACTAGAAGGGGAAATGAGGGTCTTATGAGTAGACAGAGCAGGCCTCTGTGCTGTGATTTTAGGGAAACTGATAAAGAACCACTTATCCTTAATCATCATCTCACTGGCCTAACAAAATACATGAGATTCTGTATTGATTATTTGTCCAATAATTATCAAATAGATGTTCAAACCCAAAGTTTCTTCCATTTTCTCTCATTGATCAGTGGGGAGAGAAAGCACAGAAAAACAATGTCCAGCCCAGATAACAAGGTCAGTCTATGCTATTAATTCGGTCTCATTCCTACTCCCCTCGTATTAAGGTAGCTAGATGGCACAACGGATAGAGCATTGGCCTTGGGGTCAGGAAGTCTTGAATTCATGTATACACCCATGTATAAATACATGTGTATAAATATAAGTACAATTTATATTATTCAGATATTGTTCATTATATGATCCTGAGTAAGTTACTTAATCTCTGCCTGCCTCAATTTCCTCAATTGTCAAAGGGTCATCATAATACTTTCCAGGGTTGCTACAAACTTTTAAACATCATAGGGGAGGTTTAGGGATTTCTATGTCATATGAAATAAGCATCAGACACAGGATATGAACTCTAGTCCAGTCCACTAACTGGGCCAGAACCTTTTCTGTTGTACTACACTATCTTGTATAACATGAGTGCTCACACAGTAGGTCATGATGCTAATGACTTAGCATGTTATCTATCCCTAATAAATAATGATGGGTTTTTGATGTATTTTGGTTTTGAACTGCTCTTGTACATAGAAAACCTTAAGAAGAGCAAGGATAAATTGGAATATATATATGTACACACACACATACACACTGATACACACCCATTTATATATGTGTGTATATATATATATGTATATCTAGCTCTATTTATCTATCTTGTTGCTGCTGTTCAATTGTTTTTGAGTGTGTGATTCTTTGTGTCACCATTTGGAGTTTTCTTGGCAAAGATACTGGAGTAGTTTGCCGTTTCCTTCTCTGGCTCATTTTGCAAAGGAGGAAACTGAGGCAAATGGGGTTAAGTGACTTGCCCAGGGTCACACAGCTAGGAGGTGTCTGAGGGTGACTTTGAACTTCCTAACTTCAGGCTCAGCTTTCTATCCTTTGTACTGCCTATATATGTATATGCACACACATATGTATATAAATATACAAATCTGTATGAAAATATAAATATAATTTATATTATTTGAATATTGTTCTCATAAAGCAAAGAGTGTCAGAGACTACCTAAGTGGAGAATCAAGTTGATTTGTTGCCTCAACCTAAATCAATAACTTTTTGTGGTAATAAAAAGTAATTAGTTTTAATAGTAACTGCTCTAAGGGGTTTCTGTTCAAGAACTGAAATTCATTTAATCTGAAAAGGGACCAGTGTTTAATTTCTCAGGTTAGAATTAATAACTTTGCCTTGAATCCTGAAGGAGATTTTGAACAGCAGAAAGAGAATTTCCTGTTTGTCATAAACATGCTGTGTGTCCCCTCAAGGATCTCTCATGTATTTTGGAAATGTTCTGCCTTCAACACTCTAAGTGTTTTTAGCCCTAAAACTAGGTCAGAAAAGTTCGTGGAGTCATTCTGCAGCTGTGCTTTTGGGAATAGCCTCAGCCCATTCCTTGTATGATATTAATAGCCTTATGAAATTAGTGTTTTTCCTATTCCCTTATTAATGTTTGGTCTTTAGTTAGCAATATTTATATTTTAAAAAAACACCCAAACCAAAAATGTGAGATAGAAAAGCATTTATTTCTTCTAGAGGGTTGTGGAGAAACAACATATTTCATAGCTGTAGAGTACTTTGAAATCTTTAAGCCCTATGTGTCAGTAATTATTCTTATGCTTAGTACTTCTATATTTTCATTATTCAGTAACTTTCTTTTATTGTAGTCTGACCTATTCTGTACTTTTTTCATTCTATTATTTTACTTTTCTCTATTGTTTCTTTCCTTATTGTTCATCTTTCAAACTAGAGAGGTAGATGAAAGAAAGTTGAAAGCAAGACTTCTTTTTTTCTTTTAGTTTTACATTTTTAAAAATAGCATCTTGTTTTTTCCAATTACACATAAAGACGATTTTCAATATTCATTTTTAAAGACTTTGAGTTCCAAATTTTTCTCCCTTCCTCACTCTCCTCCCCCATCCCCAAGTCAGCAAGCTATCTGACATAAATGATACCTGTTTAAATTTAAACCTTATTTCCACATTAGTTATGTTATGAAAGAAGTAGAACAAAAGGAAAAAAAATATGAAAAAAAGAAAGAAAATGAAAATAGAATGCTTTTCTCTACATTCAGACTGCATAGTTCTTTCTCTGCATGTGAATAGCATTTTCCAGCATCAATCATTTGGAATTGTCTTGGATCATTGTATTGCTGAGAAGAACTAAGTCAATGATTATACAATGTTACTGTCACTAAGTACAAAGTTGTCCTAGTTCTGGAAAGCAAAACTTCTTATGAAAGTGGCAGGTACAGAAATATTGTTGGGAAAAATCTGACTATTTTTTTTTACCATTTACCCCATTTTGTTCCAAATATATTTGTTCTTGTTGTAATTTCTCTATGCTTACTATATCAGCAAACATCCTACTTTTCTACTTTTCTCAGGAGAAATTGAATATAATTTTCCACTCCTAGGGAAATAGACTATTAGAAAATTGCCGAATAATGTCCTTTTCATATAATAATGATGATGAACATTTACATATTCTTACAGTTTGCAAAGTGTTTCCCAGCAAATAAGATTTATTAAACACTTACTATGTTCTAGGAACTGTACTATCTACTGGGAATACGAAGAAAGACAAAAACAATTGTTAGACAAAAACAATTGTGAATTATTATTATTATTACCACTTTACTGATGAGGAAACTGAAGATATTAGAAGTTAAGTGACCTAGTTATTTTAATGATAAACAAAACTAGTAGAGGGAAACTTTTCTTTCTTTTGCAAAATTATTTGCCAGATGAGATTGCTATCACATTCTTTGAGGTCAAAGGAAGACTTAAATTGGATGATTAACTTTTCAGCTTGATTTTAAATAATTTTTAAAAGAAGTAATTAAAAAAAAATTCTCAATGAAATGTTAAATAAGTATTCCCTTAACATTTGGATTATATTTTTAACTGTTACTTTTTTTTTTTTTTGGAATGAGCCATGTAGTAGAAGAAGGATATTTAAAGGTAAGTGTGGTAAATTATTTGACATGTCTCCACTCAGCAAAGGCCATTAACAAAGCTGTCTCAGAGGACTAGCAGATTCATTCTGACATCTTAAAGCATCTTGGTTAATCACAGTCCTATTGGGCCCTACAGCTTGGTAGATTATGTGCACAAGTTGTAGCTAACAGTGTTTTTTCATCTCTGTTTTATATGAGTTCTGTACTATAGTTTCATAGACCTATTGGACCACATTTCTATTTATTTTCCTTTTAAAAAGGATTCTGAAGTCACATATATCCCAGGACCACTGATATCAGTGGGATGTTGGAGTCAACTAACTCTAGTTTAGGAGAACATGTTAAATTTTCACTGTGAACATTTTCACCTTAATTTGCAACCCACCAGAGCTTGATATATCATTTTGGTGATTGTCTAGACTTGTCTTAATATTAATTTTTATTAATTAATTAATTGATAGTAAAGTCTTAATAATGCAAATTAAATTTAAAATGTGTGAGTACATTTGCTAGCACACCCCTGCATTGCTTTATAAACATTGCTAGGAATTCAGTAGAAGACTCAGTGAATGAAATCATTATCAGATGCAAGGCCTGGTTATTGGATGCTAAGAATAAAAATAATAATGATAACTGTTGTTTTTGTAGCACTTTAAGGTTAGCAAAAATGCTTTACATCAATTACTCAAATAGAAACGGGGCCACTAAGCTTTATATAGGTATCCCTGCATGCTGCATATTAATTTAGAAAATCACATATTGATATTATCTACTTTTTCTTATATTTTTATTTATTTTGTTAAGTATTTCCCCAATTACATTTTAATCTGGTTCTAGCCACTCTTGGGAATGTGGTATGCCATATATGTTCTCCCCCACCCCAAGAGTATTTGATATCTCACAATTATCTAATTTGAGCCTCTGGTGTTCTGAGAAAGTAATTACTGATAATGGCCACTGCTTCATGCTTCTATAGTCTAATTTGGGAAAGGGAAGTTCCAAGGGGATACTAGTTATGATTGCACGTGCTACAGCTATAGGGATAAGGTCCAGGAGCTTCTAAGCAACTGCCGTGTTCCCAAGTAACCTCAGACTTCCCACCTCCCATCTTTCCCCACTGCCCCTCTTCCTCATGCACCATATCAGATTCTAGTTTTCAGTGAAAGGAAGAATTAGTAGGTTTAGGAATCTCATGTCCTAAAAAGGAATCTTGATATAGGAAGGTTGCAGTCAGCACGGAATAAATATGATGAGTAAGGAATATGACCCCAAATTATTTATCTCTATCTTTAACATATGTGTACTCTTATAGAGGCATATTATCTATCTATCTATCTATCTATCTATCTATCTATCTATCTATCTAT
>JAJPUD010003985.1:123089-156772 GCA_023553655.1 Myrmecobius fasciatus
TATCTATCTATCTATCTATCTATCTATCTATCTATCTATCTATCTATCTATCTATCTGTCTATCTATATTTAAGGAATGCAAATACTAAACCGCATTTGTTTTTGGAAAACAAATGATTTTGCCCCCTGTAATTGCTTTCTCCTTCACTAAACTATCTAGCAGAGAGAATGAGATAGGAAACTGACTACGCAGGCTAAATAGGGAAATTTCATTTTTAGACATCAGAGGAGTGTTTTCCAAAAAGGAACATGGAAACGTGGATGACACTAGTTGCTATTTGACCCTACTCCGGCCTGCAAAGAATGAGCAGAGGCAATATTTTTAGCCCAAGCCAGGGTGGCTGTTAACATGCTTGTGCACAGACAGACAGCTGGAGAGAGGGAAAGGAGATACCTAACAGGTGCACCACATTGCTGTCAACTGCAGCTAGAGGTGATCTTTCTCCACTCTGTATTAATAGCTCACTAGCACTTTATGTTTGTAAAAGGAAATATAGTATAGTGGAAAGAAAGCATAGAGTTTGGAAGCAGAATACTTTAATTAAAGTCACAGTTCTGGCATTAGCCAGCTAAATGATCCTGAATAGATCACATCTCACCTCTGTGGCTCAGTTCTTTTATCTATAAGTTTGATATAAATGTAACCAATAATTATTATTCTCATAAAAAATAAAATTCTCACAATAGCATTGTGAGAATAATAATTATTGATTACATTTATATCAAACATTAAAATTTACAAAATGTATTATCTTCAATTTTACCGATGAGGAAAAAAAGTCTCATGGAAGTTAAGTGACCTGCTCAAGCTCCTCCACTCTGTGATTTTGGTAAAAATCATGTAACTTTCTCTAAGTCTTCATTTTCTCATCTGTAAAATGGGAACGATATTCTGAAAGTATTTTTGTCAAGTGAAAAAGTGTAAAAGCAAAAGATCATTATTATTAAATCCCAGATACCCTTTGAATATAATATATTGTTTCTATATATGAATTGATATTCATCCATGAATGGAAGACAGTAGTATCATTATTATTACTATTAGTAGTAGTAGTAGTATCACTTATCATATATGTGACTCTGGATAAATTAGTTAATCCTGTTTGCCTCAGTTTCTTCATTTCTAAAATGTGCTGAAAAAGGAAATGGCAAATTACTCCAGTATCCTTGCCAGAAAAACCCCAAAATGGGATCACAAAGTGTTGGATGTGACTGAAAGCAATTGTACGACAAACAAGTATCATTATGAGTCTGTATCTCAATTTGTCATAGAGGCATTGACAACCACCTATAATATTCTCATGCTAAATACTACAGTTTATTATAACTATTAGGGTAAAGGTTACATGTGGATTTCTATCACACTGTTTTAGAGATAAAATTACCAATAATTTTCTTTAAAAAAACATTTTATTAATGCTTTTTGTCTTTATATCACAACCATTTCCCACCCCCATTCAGACTGAACCTTTCTTTAAGTAAAAATATTTGATTCAGAGATTGAGTTTGATAATCTATATGATGGGGAGTTCTGAGTCATGTGTCCAACAAGATGGAGGAGTAAACATTTTCTCTGATTCTCCTGACCTCCCAGGATTCCCCCAAATAAGAATTACTTACAAGATACAAGATATAAAAAGTGTCCTAGCAGTGGGATGAGACACCAAGAACTCCATGGAGGGTTCTAACCATCTGATGAATGAATAGCAGAGAAATGCACAATCTGCTTCCTTAGCACTCCCTCTCCTGCAAATCTCTAACCTATGGCAGGATAACTTTGGGTTCCACTAGGAAATTCCCTTACTGCTACTGTAGTCTCTACCAGAATACTCTGCTGTTGCCCTCATTCTATCATCTATAGCAATAAGCAACATAACTCACCTTTGGTTGTACAGAACAGATGGAAGCAAAGGAAAGTGGAATCATGTAGCATTGAGACCAGTGAAAATAAATTTCCCAAGCATGGAAAGAGATGGAGACAACTTTGAGGACCTACCCTTGGGAGAAATCTAGCATCAGAAAGGGAAAGAATAAGAAAATAAATAATGTGCAATAAGAGGAGAAAAGATTTAAATTAATCCAGCTAAAAATCTTGAGCATAAGTAAATAAAACAATAGGGAAGATATTAAAATAGAAGGGAAGTCAATGATTTTTTTAATAGGGGGGGTTACATGGCCAGATTCTTATTTGAGTAATATGAATTTGGCACCTGCATAGAGGATGGTTTAGAGAGAAGAGTCTTGGGAAGGAAGATGACCACTTAGTAGACTGTTGTAATAACCTATTCCAGATGAGAAGTGATGAGGGTCTAAATCAGAAGTTGTGTTAAGTAGAGAGAAAGGAATAGATATGATTGTTGTAAAAGCAGAATCGAAAGGTAGGGGCAAATGACTGGATATGAGGACTGACAGACAGAATAGACTCAACAATGACCCTGAAGCTGACTTCCTAATGCCCATAAAATAAAATATAAAATCCTAAACTCTGCATTCATGTCTTCCACAACTTGGTTCCCAGTAACTTTTCAGTCTTACTTTATTTCACTTCTTCTTATATAAAGTGTTCTTTTCAAGTAGGTTGCTAACCAATTTCCTTCATTACATTAAACCTTGACTCCCTATCTTTGTAGAAATAGTTGCCCGTTTTTTTGTATAAAATTGGGGTTAAGTGACTTGTTCAGGGTCACATAACTAGCAAATGTTTGAAACTGGATTTGAACTAAGATCCTCCTGATTCCAGAGCTGCTGCACTGAGCCATCTAGCTGCTCCATAATTTCTCATGTCTGAACTTATTCTCTCCATCCCTCTGCCTTACAAAATCTCCAGTCAAAACACGCTTCAGCTTCCTCCTATCACATAAGGCCTTTCCTTATCTACTATACCACTCCCTACTCAGGTATAAAATTCTTTCCTATTGAAATTATTTTATATTACTCTGTATATATTTGAGATTTTATTTACTTATGTACAACTTTATTGTTCTACTCCCCTCTAGTAGAATAGAAGGTTCTTTAGGACTTGGAGTATTTTGTTTTTTAAATTTATACCCTAATGCCAGTACAATCCTTGGTGCAAAGTAAGTGCATAATAAATGACCAATTAAATTGATCTGAACACTGCCTAGTTATTGGTTGATTCAAATCCAAAGAACGATTAGTTTTTAGAGTTACAATAGAATTTGATATAGTTTTTGAAAATATATGTCTTTGGGAGTGTTAGAAAGAGATAAAAACCTATGACTTCACTTGTGCCATCTTCTCAAAGCATAGTTTTCTGCAAATAAAAAGTTAGTGAAAGTCACTCCTTCAAAACAGCTACCATTCAAAGGATGCTTTTCATGCTTCTTCTTGACTATGTAAAGATGGAGATCATAAAATTGAATTGTAATAGAGGAAAGTTAAGGAGCTGAACAAAAATTTCTCTATTGTAAATAGAGTATCTTTGAAGATTAAATCACTAAGTCCAACCATGATGAATAATTCCCCAATAATACAAATTCAAATAAAAAATGCAAGGAAAAGAAGAACTCTAACAAAATAAACTGAGGACAAGGAGAAACAGCAGTTGAAGATGAAGGACTCAAAGTTAAGTTCAAAGAGAAAGACCTATAAAGAAGGAAGAGAAGATATCAAGGAAGTTGGCAAGATAAAATAAGAAAAGGCAAGAGGTTAATTAAAGTCCAGAGAAAGGAAGTTGAATGTGGCTATCAACAGAGAACAAGATGAAAAGGATATTGGTAACTAACTTCAAAGGAAAAGAAATGAGTAGTAATCCTTGAAGTGGGAGATATTAGAAAGAATAGCAAAGGACTGAGCAAGTATGGAAAACTCAGACTAAATATGCCGAAGCCATGCATAGCCTGGTGGTTTATATTTCTTCCATAGTCAAAGGACTCATCCATACTTAAAATAAAAGATGATCTTTCCTCTAGAAGAGAAAGTAAAGGAACTTAAGAAACACCTCCAAGATATCAGAGAGAAGAAGGTATTCCTTTAAAAATAAATGGAAATATAGTGTTAAAAACAAAGGGGGAAAAAGGATCTGAAAGGGGGAATATTGAATTGTGGCAGGAAGTGTGAGAAAATGGCACAAAGGAGAAAAGGAAGGCACACCTCTGACCTCTCAAAACTAAATAATAGGTAAGAGGAGGGACACAGACCTATTGAGGAGAAAGAATCTCTTTATTCTCTAAGGAATGATGAATGTTAGCAGGTGTGAGATTATCAAAGAAAGAAGAGAAGGGTAGTTATGGTTGATATATCATTTTTAAGGAGTACTGAAGTCACTATTTTATGACTTAATAACAATAGAGAACTGTCCCATCCTCACAAGGTATATGTCCAAGTACTACAGTGCTTCCCAACACTTGTCAAATGAGATGAGTAATACCTACTTCTGGTAACACACTTGGGCACAAATGGTACTGCCAGATGGAATGTAGAAAGCATTGCTAAAGATCATGAAATCTTGAGTAAGAAACTAAAGACCTAAAAGGTATGGGTGGCATTTATTGCTGCTGAGAGAAGGCTGGGGCTTTAGAAGAGAAAGACAGATTTAAGGAGGAACAACTGGTTAGGAAGATGGTGTCTGAGAACACCATTTGTATTTCTGGACCAGGGCTTGAAATATAGGAATGACAGATTCCTGGCCAGACTTGGAGTATACTTAATAAGGTTTAATAAGGATGTGTTAGCCTTCAGTCTTATAAATCTAACCAAATAGATTCTGAACTTAAAAGAAGGGAAGGGGAGAAAATTTTTCATGTGTCCGCATAAAGCTAGATATATGTTAGAACAGATAAAGGAAGAACAGTAATAAAGATGCAATGAAATTCACAGGAGACAAAATTTAAGAAAGGAGTCAGCAATAGAACTCCATGGTTTCGGTTGTCTATACATAAATTCAAAAAGTAGTCAAAGTGAACTAGAGATCTTAACTTAAGGAGGGAACTTTTATCTCATGGGCATCGTTAAGACTTGGTGACATGAGATCCATGGCTGAAATATGGCTCTGGGAGGGTATAATTTAGTCAAAAGGAACAATATATAAGTAAAATGGGGCAGTGGAATAACAATAATATTTATATAGCAATTTAAAGTTTGCAAGTTATTTACTTATCCTATTTCAGTTGTTCCTAATAACAACTCAGTAATGTAGATGCTATTATTATCCCATTTTATAGATGAAAGAACTGAGGCTGAGAGAGGTTAAATGACTTGCCCAGCATCACATCACTAGTAAATATCTGAAGACAGAATTTGAACTCAGGTTTTGCTGTCTCCAGTTCCTGCAATCTATTCACTACATTTTATGTGGGAAAATACAGAAACCAGCTGGGAGAAATATGTTGAAAGATGTTTGGATAAAATAGTAGCAGTAGTAGCTAACATTTATATATGCTTACTATGTTCCAAACACTGGGCTAAGCACTTTACCAATATTATCTCATTTTCTCACAACAACTCTACAGGTAGATGGCTATTATTGTCCCCATTTTACTGATGAAAAAATGAGGCAAACATGCGTTGTGACCTGCCCAGGGTTACACAATTAGGAAATGTTTAAGGCTTAATTTGAATCCAGGTCTGCCTGACCAACACTCTATCCACTGAGCCGACACGTTTCCCTGAGTGAAGGGCATTGGATACATAGGCAATAATATCATCAGTGTAAGGGTGATCTCACTACCTCCCAATGCAGTACATTCTATGTTGTTGTTCATGTTTTTTACCCAGCTACTCCCTCCTTTCTTCTGTCTGTTAGAATCCCTAATTTCCTTCAAAGCTCAGCTGGATTGTCACCCTAAATTGAGGCTTAAGTTCTTAATTATCAGTCCCCTCAACTACTAATGCCTCCCCCAAAATATTATCTTGTATTTATTTTGGGTATTTTGGTATGTAGATGTGTTGTCTCCTCTAATAGAACGGAAGCTCTTTGAGGGCAGGGACTTTTACATTTTTGCCTTTGTTATTTGCTTGATGTTAACAATTGTGAATGTTTTGTTTTAGACTAATATGGAAATATATTTAACATAATTGCATATGCATAGCCTGTGTCAAATTGCTGTCTTGGGGAACAGGGAGGAAGAAAAATTTGGAACTCAAAAATTTACAAAAATGAATGTTGAAATTCCAATAGATTTGGGATGAAAAATGCCATCTACATCCAGGAAGAAAACTATGGAGACTGAATACCAATCGAAGTATAGTATTTCATCTTTTTTTTTTTTTTTATTTTTTGTGGTTTTCTCCTTTTTCATCTATTTTTCTTGTACAACATAATAAATATTAAATTAAAAGTATTGTACATGTTTAACCTATATCAGATTGCTTGTTAACTTGGGGAGGAGGAAGGTAAACAGGGTGAAGGAGAAACATTTGGAACACAAACTTACAAAAATGAATGTTGAAAACTATCTTTACATGTAATTGGAAAAATAAAATATCATTGAGAAAAAAATGTTTAAATGAATGTTGGAAACTAACTTTACATATATTGGAAAAATATTAAATTAAAATTAAATTTAAAAATATTAAAAGAAAAAAGTATTTTGTTTTAAATTCATGTAAGATTGTACATTTATCCCTATTAAATATTAATTTATTAGTTTCAATTCAAGAGTCTCACCTGTCAAAATCTTTCTGAATTCTGATTCAGTCATCCAACATGCATCCCGCATCTCTCCCAGTTTTATTTCACCTGCAAATTTGAGACACATACTACCAATACTTGTATCAAAATCATTAATAAAAATGTTAAATACCATCAAACCAAGCACAGATTCCTGATACACTCCATTACAAAGTTCCTTCCACATTGACAGAAAACCATTAATACCTATTGGGGATCCAATTATTCAACCAGTTCTGAAACCACCAAAAAACTATTTCCCCATAAAATGGATAGTATATAATGGCTACAAGTAAGTATTAGCAAAATCCAGTACATAGTGGCTATAGTTTAGGGATTTAGGTTAATGGAGTTAGGCTTTATAATAGCAGTTCAATTATGGATTCTAAATTTCAATGTCAGTCTTAATCATGAGAGATTCAGAAGAGGATCAAGTGTAGAAGAAAATGACCTCAGTTATTAATGACCATTTGTTAAGATGCATAAAGCAGATAGAAGTAGCCAGATGAATTTAGAACATCAGGTCCATTTCTGACAGTTCCCATTGCTTACAGCCTAATATCTGTGATCTGTTCTGCTTTATGCTGTTTTTGCTACCTGGTGATATACAAGGGAGCCCCAGGCATTCTCTGAAGTGGACTGAGACAGAATTTATTTCCTTACTCCTTCCCTCTTTCACCCCCTCCTCCTCATTCTTCACAAGCTTGCATGTTTACTATCTAAGGAACGTGCCAACTAGCTCCTGTCTGGATTAAGTCTCAGGAATAAAAATAAACTTCATAGATAGGACTTGGAAACTTGTCCAGATGGGTGATGTGTATTTCAGTGTCTAAGGAATAAGGGACTAAAGAATTTCAGGGTCTAAAAGAATAAACAAATAGTATCATGAAATCATAGGCAATGCTGGAGATAGTGACTGACCAGGGGTATTGGTTAGAAGGGTTAGCTTTTAGCTACTGAACTAAGTTCTTAAAAACAAAACAAAATCCAACATTATGGGTTAACTGGCCCAGGTTATTGAATAAACCAAAAAAAAAAAAATCAGTTAACCTAGCAGAGGTGATGAATTTAAAATTCAACAAGTCACATATATTTGGACATGGCCAATGTGGGCATTTGTTTTGTTGAACTATCAGTCAATATATTGAAGAATTTATTGTTTGCAGTTTGCTTTTTCATTTGCTCAGTTGGGGAGAAGATAGGATAGTGGGAGGGACAGATTAACAACCACCACCAAAAAAAGATTTTAAAAAAATCAACAAAGGACATTTGTGCTATGCTATATTTATTTCAGTATAATCTATTTTTGTGCAAGAGTGTTGATCTGAATTAAAAATCGCACATGGAACTATATTACCAAAGAAGAATGATGAAAATACATCATATCATCTTGCTACTAAAAAAACATTTCAATGCACTGCATTAAAGGAATAGGATAGCTATTGATAGTACTGTGATTAGGAATGTAGGAGGAGTATTTATTGGGGGGGAAGTGTTAAACACACAGGATTTAGAGTACATACTATTTGTATTTTTTAAATCATTACATTGCTATGGCACATATGTTATATAATAAATCAACAACCATTTTTTAATAGCTAACTTGTGTCAGGCATTATGTTAAGCTCTAAGGGTACAAAGGAAAACACAGATCCTGTCCTTAAGAAGCTTATAATCACTTGTATGTTTCCAAATATATAAATCATTGGTATTAAGTGTTTCAAGATAGAAGTTGTCTCATCGAAGAATGAATTAAGCTGTGTCCTGTGAATACTGTGCCAGAGTTGAACAATATTGTTTTTTTATTATTATTAAAGCTTTTTATTTCCTTTTTGTTTGTTTGTTTTTTGTTTTTGTTGTTGAGGCAATTGGGGTTAAGTGACTTGCCCAAGGTCACACAGCTAGGACATGTTAAATGTCTGAGGCCAGATTTTTGAACTCAGGTCTTCCTGACTTCAGGGCTGAAAGCTTTTTATTTTCAAAACATAAACACAGATAATTTTCAATGTTCACCTTGCAAAACCTTGTGTTCCAAATTTTTTTCTCCCTCACTTTCCCTCTACCCCTCCCCTAGATGGCAAGTAATCCTACACATATTAAACATGTGCAATTCTACTATACATATTTCCACAATTATCATGTTGCACAAGAAAAATCAAATCAAAAAAGAAAAAATGAGAAAGAAAAAAAAAGGCAAGCAAACAACAGAAGAAGGGTGAAAATGCTGTGTTATGGTCCACACTCAGATCCCACAGGCCTCTCTCTGGGTATATATGGCTTTCTTCATCACTGAACAACTGGAACTGGTTTGAAACACCTCATTGTTGAAGAGAACTATGTCCATCAGAACTGATCACCATATAGTCTTGTTGTTGCTGTGTATGATGATCTCCTGGTTCTGCTGATTTCACTCAGCATCAGTTCATGCAAGTCTTTCCAGGCCTCTCTGAAATCATCCTCCTGGTCGTTTCTTATAGAACAATAATATTCCATGACATTCATATACCATAATTTATTCAGCCATTCTCCAATTGATGGGCATCCCTTCAGTTTCCAGTTTCTAGCCACTACAAAAAGGGCTGCCACAAACATTCTTGCACAGGTGGGTCCCTTTCCCTCCTTTAAGATTTCTTTGGGATATAAGCCCAATAGAAACACTGCAGGATCAAAGGGTGTACACAGTTTGATAGCCCTTTGGGCATAGTGCTGAACAATAGTGTTACCAGTCAGTTGGTGTATGTTCTTTCTAATATTCCAAATTGTTTCTCTTTATTTTGGAGGTAGTAGTACATCTCAGGAGAGAGTTTTTTGTATTTCAAGTTAAATGTGTATATTACATAACATAATGTTCCAGTTCTCCCCAAAAGGACTATTCGATGGAATTCTTCACAAAGGGTATTTCATCTCCTCCCTCTATACTTGCCTGGGAATGATCTCCATCCTCACCTTTCCTTCTTGGAATCCATAGTTTCCTCCTAGACTCAGTTACTATATCCTATAGCAACTTCCCGATCTCCCAGTTGTTAGTACTTCCCACCTTCTGAAAGGTATTGCAGTAGGCGTCCCAAAGAGTAATCAGGAGTCGGATCATGTATGCCCTTTAGCAAGGAGGCAGAGCACAAATGCCACCAAAAGTTACCGGCTCTCATGCTCAGCTGTGTTTTCAGTTCTGTAGGAAATGCTCCTGTCCAATCCTCCATATTTACTTATGTTTCTTGCCTCTCCTCCCCCATATGATGTGTTTTAAGAGTTTGTCTTTGTATCCATCCTTATTGCCTAGCTCAATCCCTGACATATAGTAGATGCTAAATGAATGCCTGTTGATTTTAATTGAATTGAAACTGCAGAGGTTCCTTTCTGAAAAGTCAGTCAGTCATATTGCATTTATTTGAGAACAAAGGACAATTGAGCTCCTAGTATGTTTCACACCCTGTAGTAAGCACTGGAGATACAAAGAAAGGTGAAAGACAGTCCCTGTTCTCGAAGAGTTTACAGCCTAAAGGGGGAGACAGCATGGAAACATGATACCCACAAGATATAGATAGCATAAATTGGGGGTGGTTTCAGAGGAAAGAAGGCACAGATTTTCTTGCAGAAATTCATGACAGAAAGTACTATTGCTTAAAGCTGGGGTAGGGAGGGCAGAATGGGGCTGGGTTTGGCCGAGATGCAGTCTTGTAGCTAAATTGGGATAGGAGATGTGAAAATAATTGGAATGAGAAAAGGAAGGGTGGAGCAAACTGGACTGTGGTGACTGGAAAAGAAGGCTTGGAGTGTGACAGCAGAACGTGATTTTGAGTGAAAAGACAGGGGCCAGGCCTTCCCCAGGATAATTCAGATACTGAATATAATGTGATACTTTAGTGGGGATAAGTTGGATAGGGGTTTTGAGCTTTTTTTCCCTTTTTCTTTTAAATTTCTTTGTTATAAGAGATGGCTTAATGGTATGGAGTGTGGGGTGGGAAATGTAGATGCTGTAAAAATAAAATAAATCAATAAATATTAAAAAAGAAAGAATAACTCAATAGATCAAATTATTTTGTGTGATGGGACCCTTTGGCATCTTGGTTAAACCTAAAGACTAATCTCTTCTTAGAATAATGTTTTTAAAATTTATAAACTAAAATAGTATGATTACAAAGGAAACTGTGTTGAAATAGTTATCAAAATATATAAAAAAATAAGTTCACAGAAACAAAAAGTTCACAGACCCCAGGTTTTGAACCACTGCAATAGATAGAAGTTAAAACAAAGTATCCAGCATGCATCTATGGAGAATTCAGGCTTTATAACATGAATCTGTGAGTTAAAAAGCCTGGGATTTCCCTAGGAGCCAGACTCCTTGGGAAGATTCCCAGCTAATAGTGAGAAGGTAGCAGTAGAGTGAGAATTGTTTTCTTAATTAAATTCCATTTTTAATTAACCAAATTTGTCTTCTTTCCTTCCTTTCCCCACCCCCAATTTTTTTCAAAAAAAAAGAAGAAAGAATAGAGCTCTTCAAATAGAGCTCTTCTAACAAATATAGTCAAGCAAAACAAAATCTATCCACTTCTATCTAAACCAAATTTGTCTTCTTTCCTTCCCTTTCCCACCCCCAATTTAAAAAAAGAAAGAAAAATAGAGCTCTTCTAACAAATATAGTCAAGCAAAACAAAATCTAACCACATCTATCTATCTATCTATCTATCTATCTATCTATCTATCTATCTATCTATCTACCAAATATCTATCTAATCTATCATTCTGCATCCTGAATTCATCGCTTCTCTATTAGGAAGTGGGAAGTATGCATGTTTCAGTCAGGAGTCTTTTAACTGAAATTAGAGGGGTGAACCTAGAACCCAGTAGTTCCAGAAAAACCTTTTCTTCCTAGGATTTAGAGTCAGAAATTTCAGGAACTAAATGTCTAATGTCAATGTCATTTGACTAAAATGTCAATGAAGCTCTGATCAAAGGATCTAGAACGAGATTTAGAACCTCTATAGACTTCATAAAACAGTAAAGGTAAGGGGACAGAAGATGGGGAGGAGTTACCAGGAAAAGAACCCAAACTTGGACAAAAAGGAGAGTTAGAAAAAAGGAACAAATATGATTTAGACTTCTGCAAGATAGTACAGCTTAGAAATTGAATAAGCAGAGTTGAGTATTAACTAGTACTCTACCTCCTCCACACTGTGGATTCCTAGATTTTCTTAGTATATGTTACTGTGGCAATTTATCTGGCCTTATGGGTTGTACAGCACTGCAGGTAAGAAGAATGGGGATGGAAATTCTGTAATATCAGGGGCACAGCCTATCAGGTGACTGCCCCCTTGTGGACCTCTGGACAGTAGACCAAAGTAGATACAGCATGGAAAATGGACATGAAATAGTAACACTATGATCTTTATTAAAATACCAATTTTTACCAAATCATTAATAGAAAAATTAGTTTTCCAGGTTTAGGTACACTTTTATTTTAAGAGACTTTTTAGTAAGAACCTATTTTATCTCTCTATTATATATTATACAGAATTATAAAATGTGATTATATTTTATAATTGTGTATAAAGTACTATTAATGTTTACATATTAATTATGTAATATAGAATGTATAATTACTCTAATACAACCAATATGAAATATAATGTTTATATGTATATTTTAGTTAAATTACTTTGTTTTTCAAAGTGCTGAGATTTGAACGATTTTGTGAGTCTAATCATTTTTGGCAGGTTGGTTTTACTCTATTTTTAAAAGCACAATTAAACTATTAATAGAATAGTGCAAAAGGTGACTATCTGCAACTTTTATTTAAAATTATGAAATGGCAGAAACTTCTACACATTCAAAAATCACATATCAGGAAAAAAAATAATAATGATGCATTTTTTTTCAAACTAGTATAGCAAATACTCATCATGGATAATGATGATGATAATAATAATAAGAGTTTGTGCTTACATCATGTCAGGATGAAAAAGTGTTTAAATATACATTTGATTAAACATTTATGGAGTATCATCTTTACAATACAAGGTATTTAGGATGACAGATAAAAGAACTATCCCTGACCACACAAGAGAGGGCCCCAAATAATGGTAGAAAGCTAGAATCTTTTTTACCCTGTTGAGTGAAATGTTATTTCTTTATCTAATTGTGTGTGTGTGTCCTTCTTTTGAGTAGTTCAGATGATTATAAGATTGAAAAGTCAGCTGCTACTCTATCCCTTCCACTTTGTTTGTATAGTTGTCTACATATACACTCTCGTTATATAAGATAATTTTCCTAAGGTCAGAAGCTGGGGGCCTCTGAAGGATTGAGGGCAGTTAAACATGAACAGGACCGACATGGGGAAGATCTTTACAGATGCCAGGGCCCTGGGACAAGGCCCTAATCCTAATTATAGCTGTCACTGTCAGCATGACATCTGATATGTCTACTTTAGGCATCTCATTACTAAAGATTCAACAAATATCAGGCTTTTTTTTGGTTCACACTAAATAGCATTTTTCACTTTAATATTTGTGAAGAGTACTTAAATAGAAAGAGCTTATAAGTGTGTACCAAATATATTCTGAAGACTGAGTGTAGCAATCAAAAACAATTCAAAGCTATTTTCTTCAGAGTACTTTATTTCCAAACTGTTACTGTGTACAGTCTTCAAGTAGAGAGTCATTTATGAAGAAGATGGATTACACACAATGTTTTATCAACTGAACAATTTTTAGGGTCAGATTATTTGGACTATAAATGCATTTTTATTCTTACTTCTTGACTAGTATACCCAAGCACAATTAGATTTTATAAATCTTGTTGATAGTTTTCATTATACAAGTATTTTGGCATTATGGCTTGAGATCCTCAAAACATCACTAATAATTTTATAAGTTTGCAGCTGAGCAACTTTCCTAGAGGATTTCTCCCTAAATTCATTTTTCCCCTCTAAGATTATATTTTTTCAATCAGCAAAAATCTGCCTTTTCAGCTTCTCATTCCACCACCACAGGATTCCCCATACATATGATTTAGTAGCCCCTATTTCTTTTTGAGCTTGATATTAATTACTGTGTTAAAGCACCATAGTATACCATTACATTATTATATGCCATAAGTTATTTATCCATTTTCCAATTTATGGGCACCTCCTACTTCACATCCTCAGAAAAAGCTATAAACATTTTTGTACATCTTTAGTTTAAGTTTATTTTACTCAGAACTAATCATTCCCTTGTAATTCTTCCTCTTGCTTCTCCCCTTTTCCCCTTATTTCCTTGTTGAATGAAATGTATTTCTGTACTTACTTTCTGTGTATGTACATGCACATCTTCCTTCCTTTAACTAATTCAGGTGAGTTGAGATTGAAGTATCAGTTGGCACCCCACCTTTTCTACTTTGTATAGATGTCTATTTGTATGCCCTTAATAATTTTCTTTAACCTTCTTTTCCTTTCCCCACTCTCCAGTGTAGCTCTTCCCCTCTTTCCATTCCCAGGTTTGTCTAATTGGACTCCCTTATGAACAAATTACTGATGATAATTACTTAGGATTATTTAGGATATTTAGTATTTTTAATTTTTAATGTATTTTAATTTAAAAATAAATTACATATTTTTATTAATAATTGGTATTGCTTTGGATAGGATAGTATTATTTCCCCATATTTGAATGTAAACTATGTACTCTTATTTAGTTTCTCATTAACATTCATTTGTTTACTTTTATGTTTCTATTAACACTAGTGTTTAAATTTTAGTTTCTATTTAGCTGTAATTTTTTCATCAAGAATGGCTGCAAGTTTTATACTTCATTAAACAAAAACAACAATTATAGCTCTCACTTATAGAAACACCTACTAAGTGCCAGACATTCTCTTAAATAATTTACAAATATTAACTTGTCTGTTCCTTATAATAAGGTTGGGAGGCAGGTGCTATTATTATCACCTTTTTATAGATTTATAGCTTAAGTGACCTGCCCAACAGCACAGAGCTACTAAATGCCTGAGGCTGGATTTGAACTCTGGTCTTCCTGATCCCAGGCCTATTAGCGTATTAGCTTTCTAGCTACCAGTTTAGCACAATTATGACTTGCTAACCCCAATCCTGAGTTCTTCTTACCTGTTACTTTCTTTAATCCTACTTATTTGTTCTGAATCCTGCTGGAGAGTACTGAAATTATTCCCACTGGGTTGACTACAAATTTTCATTATCTAATTACAATTAGGTTCTCCCTGCCATATAGTGATCCTCTTATTAAAATAAATAAACAAATAAATAAATAAATAAAATCATGTGAAATATATTTGACTATCACATTTTTTTCATATTGCACGATTGATTCATATTGTTTACAGTCAACTAAAAAAATTCTCATCTTTTTTAGAGGAACTGTGGTCTTGCATTATCTCCATTATCTAGCATTAAGAAAACAGATTTTTTTTTTTTGCTGAGGCAATTGGGGTTAAGTGACTTGCCCAGGGTCACACAGCTAGGGAATGTTAAGTGTCTGAGACCAAATTTGAACTCAGGTCTTCCTGACTTCAGGGCTGGTGCTCTATCCACTTCACCAGAAAACTGATATTTTTAACCAAAGTGTAAATTTCATCTCATTATGGGCAGTGTTCTAGGCTGTGAAGATCTTTTAAGATTCTTCACCCAGAATGTGAGTTAATCTTCCTATCTATATTAATAAGTAAACACTCCATTTAAATCATTGATAAAAATGTTAACTGGGACAAAGCCCCAGGCACTCCATAAAAGATTGCCTTCAAATTTGATATTAAGCTATTAATAACAATTCTTTGGGTCCAGCCTTTAATTTTAAATATACCAACCGGTATATTATCTAATCCAAATTTCTCCAACATGTCTTAAAAAAAATAAAAGAAATTTTGTCAGATGCTTTACTAAAATCTAGGTAAATTGTACTTATTGCATCTCCTTAAATATCCTCTCAAGTGGAAATGACCTTAATTTAACATGACCTTATTTTGATAAAGTTATTCTGAGTCTTTGTACTGATTTTTTTTTCTAGAGAGTCATCTCTCTCCCTTTGATCAATGATAGTATCTCAGCAGTCATATCTGTCACTTGTTTTTAGTTTTCTGGAATATTCTTCTCAGGCTTGTGACTTGAACTCATCAAAGACAGCCAGATATTCTTTTGCTATATCTCTATTTATCTTTTGTACCATCTTCCTATTAACCATTTTGGTTTTGTCTTTCTCATACAAAAAAAAAATCATTGACAAAGAAATAAAAGCAATATAAAATTTTAACAGCTCCACCTTCTGTCACTATCAACATCCCATCAATTCCAAACCATCACACCATTTTCATTCTTAAGTCCTCATCTTTTTCCTAATGAGGCTAACCTCATTACAAACTTTTATTTGCCTTTATTTTTGCTAAGTTTTAGCACTTCTCATACTTACAAGACAATTCATACTTTTGTATTTGAACTGTCATCAGATACCATTTTCATCTTTTGTACATGTCTCTTTTAAGTAACTAATTCGATCCCGAAAATCCCTGTATATTCATATGGGTCTCTTTAGAGTTCCTTTTCTCCCTCTTCTTCTGAATTGTTTCTTTTTATGTCTTCAAAACTCCATTCTTGAGAGCTTTCAGATGGCTTCCTCCATAAGACTTTGAACAAGTAATTCTCTGAACATTCTGAAATCTGCTTTCCCAAAATCTAAGGTGTATGTCAAATTATGTCTCTCTTCTCCTCCATCATAAATTCTAAGATAAAGAGGTTATTTCATCAGAAAGTTCCCATAATTTCCACGCCAAAGATCAATTCTGCTTTATTGATGAAAACTAGATTCAGAATAGAAGTTTCTTTTCCCAGTTCAACCACTTATTGAATAATGAAAATATCATTAAGGCAAATCAAAAATGTAACTGTCTCTGTTTGGGCAGAAATATAGTTTCAGCATATGCCATCAAGCTTCCCACTACCCCTATACCATGCCAGACTGTGGCCTTTTCCCCAATATTATCTATTTCTTAATTCTGTCAAGGTGACTTGTAATATATTTCAACTCCAGTTTGTAGAATATGCCTTTTGCTTTTGCCTCCATTAATCTTCATCTAAGTGCCTTTAATTATGCTTTCTACCTCTACCTTCTGTATAACATTTCCGCATGAGTATATCTTAGTATACAACACTGTTTCATAACCTTTTTCCTATCCTGTTATGAAGAATACCTTTATTCCAGTCATGAGCACCACTCCAACATCTCTCAGTGATAGCTATGAAGAAAAATTCTCAGTTTGAATCAGAACCCTGGCTTACTTACTTTGCCATCCTTATTTTGTGATTTTATTTACAGACACCTGAGTTTTATTTCTGGCTCCTTTTTTGAATTTTATTTCATTTGAATTTCTGGGTAGAGGCAGCTATTCTTCCTATTCTTATGCTACTAGCTATGCTTAGTTTTGTGAATATACATAGGAAGTTTGCCTCTCTTGTTCCTTTAATTTTAAAGTACATTTGATTAGATTTGCAAGATATCTAGAAATATATTGCTATTAGCTCTTGTTTCATGCATTTCATCTCTTCCCAGGTATCCATTATTCCTGTATGTTAAGTTATGATCTTCAAATTCATATTTCATTTTAAGACACTATCTTCTTAACATTACCCTAAATCCTTGCTTTTGTAGTGATGAAAATACCAACTGTATCTTGAAAGTCTTTAGTTTCTTTCCCAAGACTTTCTAGCTTTCCAGATGGCTTGTCGGTATCTTTTGTGTTCACATGAATTATCAAAAATGTGTTAGTTATCTGGGATAATCCAGCTCTCAAGCCTAGGGTATTTGCATAAAATTTTCTTCATTGGTGGAGAGAATGATGATTCCATTCTGTATCTATGTCTGATTCTCCTTTCTGCTTGAGGAGAATGGAAAACTGCCTTTCTTACATGTTTGCCTTTCAAAGTCTGTTCTATTTCCCTAAGAGTCTCTCCCAAAAGTCTTCTCTAAAAGCAGGAAGAAGAATCTCTATTCTCTAATTATCTCATCTATGACAACTCCATACCTCACCCAGTGTGACAGTCCTCCTTTTCACTAATGAGGGTTCTCTATCACATCCTCAATACAAAGCCAAAGAACACCAGAAGATATCATTATCATCATCATTATTATTGTTGTTGATATATCAATAAATAATTGCCCCACAGCAGGGAATCACCAACTACCTTCTCTTCTTCCTTTCTAATTGGTTAATTCCTTACCAGAGAGCCCCAGTAGATTCATACCACCATTCCTTAGAAAAAAGACAGCTTCTTCTTCAGAATATCCAACTCACTACTCTTTGGCAAGTGAGGCGGTGTGATGTAATGGATGGAGAGCTAGCCTTAGTCCTAAATTTCAGTCCTGCCTCTGACACATTGTGTGAGTCTAAGAAAATGACTCAAAATCTCAGTATAAAAGGTAAGACCATGAGTTGCTGAACTACAACAATAAAGAGATTTTCCTCATAAGACTCCCCTATAACAGCTCTAGATCCTATTCTCATTTCTTATACTTAGCTCCAAGTGTTCAATGGTCCTCCTTTCTTTTCACACTTCAACCTCCTTTCAAAGGTCAGTATTCTACCTTTTTCTCTTCATATCCCTTTTCTTCATTAATATTGAAGTCCTTCTTTTCCACCCCTCTTACCTTCCTCTAAATATTTTAAAGAGACTATTTCACTCTCCCTGATAACTTGGAGAGCAGAGAGATATTCCTCAAGGTCCTTTTTCTTCTAAAATCTTGCACTTTATACAGAGAAAAATCATTTCTCTAAGACCGAAATACAACCATCTCATACACTTTGGTTTAGTGACTACAAGAGCTAGTCTCCTAGCTTTTATTCTTGTTAAAAATAAGCAACTTTTTGGTCATTCTTCTAAGTAGCTTCCCTATATTGTTAACTAGTCCTCAAATTTAAAATAATATGTAGCAATTAACCTGAGAAATGTCAGAACATTGATCTCCGTGAAGATATTCAAAGAAAATATTTGCTACCATTCTTGACATAAACAGAAAAAATTTGGGACAAGATTCTGGAATAGCAGTGCATAAACAAGTAGGATGACTAGCTGAAAAAGGATTGTTTGGGATAATGCCCCTGGCTTGTATAGAAAACAAAGGCATTTATTCCAGCTGCATTTCAGACAAGTGGGCAGCTGTGAAGCTACAAACTGCATAGAATTAAATGGCACAGAAATGATACTCCAAGATCTAATGACCAGTGGAAATCTAGGTTTGGAGGTGGTAAGGGTGACATTTAAAAAGGTCACTATGGAATGATTCATGATTGCACAACATCATTTGCATAGGAAAGCTGAGAGGTGGTGGCCAAGAGGTTTCATGCCCTATTTTCTTTCATCTTGTACATGCTGGCAAAATACCCAAGAGAATGGATGAGTTTACTTGGGGGAAACACATAACGGAAGGGCACATTTGGATAAAGAACACATAAATTATATAAATATCAGGGTATTGTAATTATCCAGCAAGAAAAAAATAATGGAAAAGGAGAAATATACCCTTATTTGTTAAATGTGAAATAACAATTAAAACTAAGAAAAATAAGTGAAACTATAGAAATACTAAAAATGTCCTAAAGCTTTTTAATGCTTTAAAATTTGGTCATATTTTGCTTACTTCTACTACTTGCTAATTATTTTCGAATATATATTACATATATGGATACAAAAATGATTTGTATATTTAAAAATTAATAGAAAGAAAAAAGAGAAATAGAAAAAAATTTTTAAAAATAGAATTTTCAAGATAAGTATTTTTACACTACTTATTTCTTATTTAATTCTGTAGAACAAGCATGATTGAATGCTTTTTTTAAAAAAATCAAGAAAACATGAGCAAGTATACTGGTATGGGGGAGAGTTCTTTATTTTTGCTGCCAGATGGAGGGTTCATAGTATAACTTCAACTCTTTCTGTGGGATCTTGGAAAAAAAAAATCCCTTAGCCTCTTTGATTCTTTTTCTATATAATGGGTGGGTTTGATTTCTAAGTCCTTACTACTTCTAAATTTATTATCCTATGATAAATACAGCCAGTGACACTATAGAGACGTCTCAGGCATTTCCAGAGTCCCAGGTAAGTAGCCAAATGTATTATTATATATACTATTGGAGAAGTGAGGTCATAGTGGATAGAGTACCATGCCTGGAGTTAAGGAGACCTGAATTCATAATCCAGCTCCAGACATTTACCTGCCGAGTGATCCAGGACATTTACACTTACAGATTTATACAATTACAGATTGCAAGATTGTTTACATTCTGTTTCCCCTGACAGAACTTGAGTTCCTTGAAAGCAGGGATTGTGTTTTTGCCTTTCTTGGTATCCCCAGCATTTAGCAAAGCATCTAGTGTGTAGTATTTAATGAACACTTGTTGACTGACTTCTTGTTCTAATGTTCTAAGATTCTGTAATTCCATTTTAATTCTCTTTACATTTCTAATTTTCTGTATTACTTTGTTATGCATAACATGAGATCAATATCTCCTTGATATTAGCAAGAGGCCCTTTCAGCATGTCAGTATTAACTTATCCTTAAATTAAAACATTAAACCATTGTCAAGTATTTCTAGTGCATACACAGAAACATGCCCAAAGAATAAGTGTTTTAGTTAAATTTCTGCTATTCTTTCTGATGTAGCTGAAGTCTCCCTATAGTGATGCCCTTGGTGTCCATGCTGAGGCATTGTTACTATGAAAGTGTTATAAGTTCTTATGAAATTTCCAATAACTAGGCTTTTTGGACAAGGTTAAAGATGGAGCTATGATCCATTAAAGTATTCACCACGAGGAGTCATGTAAGAGCAAAGTGTACACAGGATGTGTTCCTTGAAAGAGCTGAAACAGATTACCAATGTGTTTTTAGAAGAAATTTTGAGAATTAAGTGATTAGAAAAGCTAGGATAGTGTGACTTACCTTATTTCTGTTCTTACCCATGTATTATCTACACATACCCTCTCCACCCCACTACTCCATCCCATTCTCACCTTACAGAAATTAATGAAGAATTGGACATCTAAAAATCATGAATTAATTTGTTTTAAATGTTTTATTATGGGACTAGAAACAGTAATAAGAGTTAGGATCTACATAGCACTTTAAGGTTAGCAGAATGCTTTATATATTATTTCATTTGGTTTTTAAAAATAGTACTTACCTCCTATTAATATCCCCATTTTATAAGAAACTGAAGTTGAGAATGATTTTAATGCCTGGCATATAATGAGAGCAATAAAAATTTCAGCTATTATAATTAACAATAATTGTTACTTTGGACTCAGATTTTTTGACTCCAGGCCCACTACTCTATTCATTGTACCAAAGAAAGAGCTGATTCTGATAATCATTAGGATAGTGTTCATGTGACATTCTCCATTGATAGACATTTCTCAGAAATCTAAGATTACTCTTGAGTTCCATATGTAAAGTTAAATGCCATGGCTAAAAGCTCTCTGATCCATTCACAACTTATGAGTTTTCTAAAGTCTAAAATATAATAATAGGTTTGTAATATGATTTACAAACATTTTATTTTATCCTCACAACAATCCTGGGAGATAGGTATTTATCATTCCTCTTTTACAGATAAGAAAACTGAGGCAGACAGAGGTTAAGTGATTTGCTTGTAGTCACCCAGCTAGTGCCTGAGGCAAGATTTGAGCTCAATTTTATCTTGACTCCAGTTCCAAGTGCTCTTATACCTCCATCTGCTTTACTGGGAACTGGCCAGGAGTTATGAGTAACTGATGGACACCACATGTGTTCTGTTGTGAGTCTTCAGATCTCAAGAGAGTGCATGGAAGGCCCTCCGAACATTAGACTCATCCTGTGTGGTAAGCATTCATATGGAAGGACAAGATGAATTGTTGGAGAGAATAATCACATGGATGAGAAATCACAGTCACACTAAAATAAACATAGAAATAAATGGAAAAGGGAAACTAGAAAAATTCTGTAGTTGTTTGAATATACTTATAAATAAAAATAAGCTCTAAAAATTTAAAGATTTTTTGCATAATAGATCATATAGGAACATAGGTTTAGAACAGGTAGGAACCTTAGAAATCTTTTGCTCTAAGCCCCTTATTTCACAGCTGAGAATCAAAGATATAAAGGGCCTGACCCAAAGGTCACCAGGTGTTAATTGGCAGGATAGGAATCTGAATTTCAGCCTCCTAAAGTCCAGTAATTTCTACTGTACCATGTGACTTCCAGTAGTTTGTATAGATGTTCTACAGAAGATTTAGAGAAAGCTCAGACCTTTTGATAGTTAATTCATTTAAAATTTATTGATTTTCCTGTGCTCTTACAAATGTAACATTCTCATATATACAACATTCATTAAAGAGGCACAATTCCTATTTTGAGGTGGCACAATTTTAAATATTTTGCAGCGAATAATTAGTCTTTTCTTAGTAAATTTCATTATGGGCTTTTTCCTTTTTTAGAAAAAAAAAAAAAAGCTCCTTGAAATACCAGACCTATTTAAGATTAGAATCCCATACCTCATTTTTGATTGGCTCTGATTTTCCATTTTAGAATGACCATAAATGCAAGCCATTTGCCCATGATTATTGCCTTCCAGACATTTTGCACCCTTGTTGATAAGCTGAGTAACTTTGCAGTGGACCTGTTTCAGGCAAAATATTTTTCCACTATACTTTCAAGGAAGTAGTACACCTGGGTGAAGACCTGATGACCTAGATTCTTTAAGAAGTGAACTCTCAGTGATTTAAACAATTGTTAGTAGACTTTCCTGCTCCTTAGTTTCAGAGGCCACCCTCCTTCCTAGGATCCCTCTACAAATTTCTCCTATCAAGGTAGGAGAGATGCAGAAAAAAAGAAAATTATAGAAAAAGAAAGGGAGGCCGGAGCTGGGACTTACAGCATTTGAAGGAGGCTTATGCTAATCCATAGGAGCTCAATCTAGAAAAGTCATCTGAGCCATCCTTTATTCAGAATTGAATACTACTGTTTTTTTAGTTTTATCCTTTTCAGCACTTCATAAACAATACTACTGATATTAGCTATACAAAGCATCTGGTATCAAGTTTTTGCACCTGGACAGTACAGCCAGTGGAGTAATGAGTTAATGAGGAGGAAAAAAAACTTGATTTCTTGGGATAATGGCCTCTTCTACAATGGATTTCTAGTTCCTAGAGAGGACCTTAACTGTTTTTTTTTTTTTTTTTTTTTTTTTTAACAGTATTCTCAACTATGTATACATTGTTATCTAATAGGAAAACACTTTTGGTTAATATTGACAATCAGTTACCAGATTTGTCTTAGAATCCTATGAGATAATGTACTTAAAGTACTCCCTACCATTTCCTGATGGTCACTGAACCAAAAATGGCTGAATTTGGGGTTGGAGTGAGGATAATAAGAATGAGATGTATTAAGCAGTGTCTCCCACCCTCCCCACTGGTAAGCTCCAAAGGCATCCCTTCTACATTATTTTCCTCTGGTTAATATTTGAATTTTCATTCATTCATTTGAATTTTGCTTACACTTTTTAATACTCTATTTCTTCATTACTAATGTTAGAGTACTTTTCACTTGACTAGAGAATAGTGAGTATTGTGTTTTTGATTAAGTGACTATTGGAATTTTCCAGGAGAAACCAGTGGAAACCCAGACTCTAGATTGACTCAGGTCCATCCCCCATTTCCAGCCAAAAATTAGTTTTAACCTCATTTCTTCCAGATGTAGAATGAATGCAGAAATTAGCAGACAATACAATAAACCCCAATGAGTACAGCAGAAGGCAAACATGTCTTATAAGAAAAACAAATTTAAGAATGCAACCAAACACATTAGCGGCGCAGCCACTTCCTGATAATCATATCAACATCAAAACCACAGATTCTCAACAGCAAAAATTCTGCTCTTTCAGTGACCATTTTGCTATAATAGGGGGTCATAAATGGGGTAGGGGGGAGAAAATAACATTTAACATGCTTTCTTCAGCACTACAACCAGTTTGGATTCCAGAAGGATGAAATTTCATGGATGTGGTCATTTTGAAATAAGAGTTTGTTATCTAAAACTGTGAAATTTAAGATTTAGACAGTATATTGTTCAAGTTCTATTGGGTCACCTTTGCTAGCACTGATTGCTATTTTTCCTGTATATTGCTACTTGGGGTGTATGTGTTTGTAGGGGAAGTTTTGAAAGGCTGTGTTTATGCACATATAACAATAACTTTACAAGAACTATGATACAGCCATCTTAAAATCATTAGTTTAATTTTTTCCAGGACATTATTTTAATTACTGATCTATGGGGATGAGAATATAGAAAATATAATCAAAGTGAAGGGAGGAAACCTACTTTAACAGAAGGAAGACTTAAAAAAATAGTGTGAAGAACAGTTCACCAGCTTATTATAGTGGCTAAAAATTCTGTGACTAGGAAGAAAATACATATTGCATTATATCTTCTTTTCTTGAGCTCTCAAACTGCCTTCTATTTCCCTTTTTTTTTGGTCCCATCCCCATACAAAAACAGTCAATGGAAAAGGGTAGTGAGGACAGAATGAAGAGACCAATATAAACATTTTTACATTACAAAAAAAAAATTGCAGCAAACAAGACATAAAATCTTGCCAGGTGCTCTCTATTTGAAAACACTGAGGTAACAAGTGCTATATAATTGTATGGTATTGTTTTTAATCTTTGAAGAGTCTCTTTGCAATAGTTGCAATTTTTTTTAAACCCACAAGCATGCATAAATATTGCATATTGTACAAAAGCAGAATGTCATATAAAAAAAAGGTAAAAGAGGGATTGATAAGTATATTCCTAACCCTCAAATGAGAGTTCAGGAAATGGAAAGAATGCAAATCAATTCATTGACTTTGAAAGATAGGAGGATGTAGAATATTAAAAGGTAACTGCTTTTAAGTACAAAACAAATTTAAGCTGGCTTTGTCATTTGGGTAGCATGTGCTTAAAATGTTGGACATATTGCTTTTATCATACTATCTCGAACAAGGGATTCTACCTTAATACTAAGCCTCTACTCAGGAGAGCCAATATCGTCTTTTCTAGGAGTGATATATTCTGTCATTTTCTCTAAATGGACCTAAAAACAAAAACTTTGGAGAGTTAAACAAGGTCTTGAAGTTCTATGTAGAAGTGGGTGCTGTTATTACACTTATATATCCAAGCTAGATGCAAGCCAGGAGTAGTATAATATAGCCTAAACATGGGCATAAGTAAGTGCTCTATGTGCTTGAAATACTAGCTAAAAAATTACAAAAGGAATTCAATAAAGAGAAATACAACAAAAGTGGGATGCTAGCTTTCAGAAGTAGCATTTCCTAAACTATGGGGCTGTGCTGAAGAAAGTACTTTGGTCCAGGGGCAACCTTTTCAATGAGAAAATCATTGACGTATGAAAAGGAATTCCAGATTGTTTCCTTAGATGTTCTGAACATAGAGGTGACTTTTTAAATAAACCTTTAACATAATGGCTATTCTGTGGAAATGATTCCACTTTTGCACACAGAATGGACTCACTTTAATAATCCACTTTTTATTTGAAACCCTACTTTGTGCTGAGCATTCTCCTCATTGCCATTTTATTATCTGTAAAGGTGGGGGACTGGACAATTAAAATCTAAATAGTTATGGCCAGATCAACTGCCTTTTAGCTAGCCAAAGACTATTTCATCTTCCTACACAGCTCAGTTTTTAACTGGTTTGCTAAACAATAAGGATTTGATAGTTATTAATCTTCATTTCTCCTAACCATTTCTTGGTGGAAGTTAACAATTTAGTGAAGTATCTAAGAGACAGGAAGAAGTTAGAAGAATGACAAGTAAGACACATCTGATAATTCAAAACATGGATAATTACTCTTTAGATGGAAGGTTTCTTGGTTAGGAATGAAATTCATCTTTAATAGAACTCTCAGTGCCAACTTTGAAGATAGCGTAAGTGATAGTGGGTTTTGGAAGAAAAAACATTTTTATAGTTATGAGCATATGTAATTCTAGAGTGATATTTTAAATTATTGTTTATAAAAATCAGAGTTTGATTCAAGAAGATGCATTAACAACTGTCTTGTTATTCTACTAAGAATTACTGGGCTTTCCCATTTGCCTTCCTCTATTTGTTGTTTCTCTCTAGTAGGATATGAACTCCGTGGATCAGGAACTATTTTACTTTTTTATTTGTATAGCCAGTGCATTGTAAGTTTTTAATAATGATTTTTCTTTCATTTATTCATAATTGTTTTGGAATTTTTAACAGGAAATATCTTTCAGTCTGTTGAAATAAATCCTTTTTAATAAAAAAATGTCATCTTTAAAGGAACTGGGTTTATTAGAGAGCAAATTCATATGCTAGGCAGTGATATTCATGCCACAAAATAATTTGTTTCTGTTGCTGCCTCTTTGCTGAGCTGTACCACTGACCCATTTTGCACATTCATAACCAGAGCCATAGGGTCATAATCATTTGCTATTGCTCTCCTTAATGACTAGAAATAATGAGAGGAGAGGTGATAAACAAATTTCTGGAATAATACAATACTAATAGAAGTCCCCGTTTGTATGCACAGAGGTTTTTTGATAGCAAAATAGGCATACAGAATGGTAACAACTCCAGAAACCAATTTAAGCTTTTATCAAAACAACTGCTCAATATTATTATCTATTTTTACTGTTAGAAAGTCTCAGTTAAACTATTATGTAAAAAAAAAAATCTAAAGATAACAAATTTTAGTTACTTAAGCACTACACAAATAATATATGAAAAATGAACCATAGGGAAATGTAAATGCAAACACCAATTCTAGCATTTACAATATTCAATATAATGTTTTCTAAAAACTTTGTTGAACATTTTCAAATGATAGTCTGATCAAGTCTAAACTTCAAAAAAATTAAGTCATATAGGTTTTTGAGTGCCTTTTTGTTTTTTTAAAATAGGCATGAGGGAGTATCCAGACCTGGGATTTCAACAGTTTGTAGAATATCCAAAATGTAAATTCCCTCCACTGATGCAAACTTTAAATTATCTTAGAGAATTGGCTGGGGTACCGAAATGTTCATAGTCATAGTGTAAGAGGCCTGGTGGATTTGGAAACTAAATTTGTGTGTGTGTGTTTTATACCTCATATCCTCAGTTCCAATTGGAGAGCATCAAGCTAGCTTCTGCCTGATCAAAAATCAAAACCTACTTTCTAATAAATGATCTTTTACCATCTCAGACTCCGCACCCTCCACAGAAGTGTTATTCTTTCTGACTCAATTCTACAATATGGCAAATTTCTATTCATCTCTCTCATCCTTCTCAAACTGCCTCATCAAGCAATCTCCTACATTACTTTTCTACAACTGTGTCTTTAATAACCACTTATTTTGCACAACACTTCCCCTATGTTTGGACTGTGTTATGAGATACTTCAAGGAAGTACTCTTAAGGGCAGGAGAAAGAAGCTCCAAACATTAATTAACAGAAGGTCAGCAGCTGTTTTCACAAGAAGAGGTCAAGAGGATTTTGTTTAAAAGCATATGCCTTAGCAAACTGTATGGACAGACAGAGGAGTGGGTTGAGCATGGAAGAAGGCATGTAATCCCGTGGGTAGAACTACCCACAGAGGTGGAATGGGGATAACTGGAAAAGTGGGAAGGAAATAAATTCGTGTGGTTTAAGGGAAATGACAAAAATCTGGTTATTTGCTAATTTAATATGGTCTGCATACCTTATACAAACCAATGCAAAGCTTTACCCTATTTGTGTTCCTATCAGATTAAACAGGAAGCCCTGAATTTGTGCCCTGTCTAGCCATATTAACTGAACTGGTTAGCCTCTGAAAGATTCTATCCCTTTTACCTATGCTTTCATTAGAATTTTATCTTTTTACTCCTGATACAGATGTTATCTAAAGAATGGAATATACAATTTTTCTTCAAGTCTTGGCTTTTTTGTTGGGTGTGATAAATACTAGAATCACTATGAGTGATTAAACAAGTAAAATTTCAATGATCTTGTTATCAGTTTAAGATAACAGTTGTAGCCCAATTATAGGGCTCTAACTAAGAATAAATATATGAGTGTATATGTAGATCTTTTGTAAGAAAATCTCTTGAGATTTTCATACAGGCATTAATTTTTGCCATTTACATGCAAAACAAACTGAATACTGATGCAAGTTGTCTGCTTAACCTTACCATATGGTAGTGGAAAAACAGGCCCTAAATTATGCAAAATACAGGTATGGCCACTTTTGGGGTAAGCAATGATTTCCTCATCCATTCCTCTTTCAGAGTTGAAAAACAAAACAAAACAAAACAAACAAACAAAAAACACCCTTAAGTGCTTGATAAATAAATGACCATCTACCACCAAAAATCTTGTTTTCTCCCTGAAAAATAATTCAGAATCACTTAATGGAAAACACAGAACACAGTTTTGCATAGGACTCATTTAGACAACACAAATAAGCAGTTATTAATGCTAATAGGTAGGTGTTCCTCTTCCTTTTCCTACTGAAAATTATCTAAGGATCCTGATGCAGAAGTCAGGAGGTTGGCAAGCAATATGATGACAAATCCCAGCTCTAAATCTATGTAATTAAATCTCCTATGTGCCTTACATAAAAATGACAGTTAAGATTATAGTACTATAGAACCCTGAAGAGTTATTCACGTCGTCTGGGTTCTCCTTCAAAGATTTCTTAACACTTTTGGAAAGTATGCAAATTAGATTTTGTCCACTAAATGGGTTCACTGTGATTTCAGGACCAGCAGGGATTATTTTTCAGGGAAGGTTATTTTAGGACAGGAATTTCTGAACTAGCAACCTAGATGCAGCTTTCTATTTTTCCTGATGGATCCCAACCTTAGCATCCATCTCACAAAAGCCAGCTATGTTGCTTCTCCTTGCCATGTGATTACCCATTTATGCTCATTTATGGGACTTTTTTTTGCCCCCTGATTGGAGATCATGTCATATTCAAAAAGAGCTGTTCTTCACACCAGCCTAAGAGCACACATTTTAAAATGATTTATTTTACATCTTCACATTTCTTAAGGCATGAACAATGGTGTATGAATGGAACAGGTTTCCCAAAGCATTATGTTTTGTTGTCGTCGCCACTGTTGCTTAACAAGGCCAGCACAAGCATGTCACATCACAGGACAGACAAACGTCAAGCCTGAACTGACCCAGAGCTGTGATCCAGGAGTTTGTAGTATATAATCATGGCTCTTCCAAGCGAATGACCAAATTCATATTTTATACATTTATACATATTATTTTGAACTCTCGAGGTTGGCTTTAAGCACCAGGTACAGTTTTTTTTTTTTTTTCTTTACAAGCTCTTCGGACTTTGGATTACTTTTATCTGCTCCCTTTATTCTGCGTTTCAAGGGTGAGGACGTTTTAAGGAGTATGGCTGCAGCAAAACAGAAAAAATCCCAAAGTGGTCAGGGGCCTGGTCTAATGCACTTTTGAAAGTCCATTATAAAGATGAATAGAAAAGCAAATGCTAAGTTTTCTGTAGACCCACAAACCACGCTTAGCTATAAGAAACATCATTGTGCATAGTTATTTATTCATTCAGAGTGTGATATGTGTATTCAGATCTATAGTCTTGGGTTACCAGAGTACAGGGCTTTCTACTTTGCTAAAGCCAGGGTCCTTCCGAAGTTCCCAATAGGTGTCATTGGAAACCCACGCTTCTCTTTGATTCGCATCAATGACTTTTCTGTGAAAACAGAAAAAAATTCACATCAGATTCAATTCAACTTAATTCTAAATATTTTTAAAATGCCTGACGTGTTTGCAAGGCATTCAAACATAACTTAATTTTCTTTTGTAGCCATGAAATTTACTAAAACTTATATTCTTAGGTTATCTTACATAGCTCAGTTGGCGTAGTCTTGGTCAATTGTACTTAAAGTTATGGTCACTATTTTAGCACATCCCCACTGTTGTGGTGTTCATAACCATGTCAAAGGAAAACTAATTCAAGTGGGAAACCATCTGGCTAACACTTCAAAGTGGATTTTTAAATTCCTGTTTTCTGCAGGACTCCAGCTGGGTCTCAACATGCTAACAGAATTATAATCTCATTGATAGGGGTATTCCTTCCAATGATGCAGATCACAGCCTCACATGCCTGGTTATCTTATTCTACTTTGGGCCATGATCTCCCATAAATTTGCCAAAGAGAGTCCGTCTGATAAGCTGGAAGCCTTCCTTAAAGTCTTTTAAAACTACAGGATCTTAATTATTATCAAAGATACACAAATGTTATGGCCTTCTGAGCTATATGAATTACTCCTCATTAATTTGCACTAATTATTACTCATTCATCACTTCTTCACTAATTTGGAATAATCTGGAGTAGGCAGAGACAAAGTGAGTTTGTGATACAATTGAATATGATTTTTTTTTTAAAAATCACAAATTGAAGCAGAAAGGGAATTCAAGTCAATAAGCCCGATAATTTATCAAGCTCCTATTATGTATTTAGTCATTGGGCTACATATTTGGGATACATCAAAAAGTCCAAAAAAACCAGTTCTGCTCTCAAAGAACTCACAGTTTAAAGGAGGAAACAGACAAAATGTGTTCAGACGAGGGAAATTTGGAAATAGCCTCAAAGTAAAGGCACTAGAGTTAAGGAGGATGGGGAATTGCTTCTTATATAAGATAAAATTTTAGCTGGGACTTAAAGGAAACCAGGGAAACCAGACAATGGAGATAAGAAGAGAGCATTTCAGGTACAGGTGACAGTCAATGAAAATGTCCTGAGTTGGGAAATGAATATCTTGTGCATGGAAAAACAAAGAAGGAAATTTGGAGACCATCTAGTCTCCATTTTATAGATGAGGTTAATGATGTCCACAGAAATGATGCAATCTGCCTAGAGTTGCCAAGTATTAAATACAATTTTAAAATGGGAGACATTTAAACTGAAATTTTATCCTCCTTTTAACATCTTTTTCCCCCCCCCTAAAGAAATGGGGAAGAAGGGAAAGAACCTGTTTCTGAACCTGTGATCTTATTCTTGAATTTTGACTGATGAGAAGAAAGGGAAAAATACTTCCTGAAATTCAAGACTCGGCTTTAAAGGGAAGGTTGTACAGAACAGAAGGGACTTCATGCTGTCGGGATTTACAAGTTATACTTGTAGTAAGGAAGTAAAAGGAAACCAGCTGTGAACCCATCCTTGGACTCCTTCCAGCTACCACCAAACATGGAAGGAGCTCCAGGGGAGAAGCCTAGGCAGGGGAGGACTATGGCTTTTCATGCACATTTGAAAACCAAATTCTTGCTGAGGGTTTTAAGCAAAGATGAGTATACTGAAAAAAGTATTTAAGTAAAATCTAAGTCAAAAAGGAAATAACATCTTTCCTTCCCTGCCTCCCCCCATTTGGGTAATTTTTTCATAGTACATATGGGAATTCAAGAAGATCTTTGAAATTATGAAAATAATTTATAAATTATATTTCAATTAAATATATATATTCAGTCATTCTCTTTCTGAGTATATTTCAATTCTTGGGACATAAAAATCATTGTTAAGGATTTGATGCCAAAATGTGCAAGAAAAACAGCATGAAAAATAACTGTTTTTAGTCTAGGTGAGTGACCAATTAGTTATATGGGTTTTTGTGTCTTTTTTACTCATTAGTTCTCTTCTTTATTCTAAAGCAAGAAGTCCACAAGTAATTGAAAAGAAGTAGTTTGGGATAGAGGTGTGAGACAATTTAAATTTAATAAAGATGGAATCAAAATAAGAAAACAATGTGATTTAAATTTGATTTGGTCTCATGCATCAATGACTTTTTTCTTAAACTTAATTTTGATAACACTGTCAGTCAACAAGAATTTTTAAATGCTTACTATGTGCTAGGTCAAATGTATTTTTTAGTTATTAAATTAGTTATATATTTTTTAGTTATTAAAATAAGAAATGTTATAAAATTTAAATTCAGAATTAAAATAATGATTTATTAAGAACTGGGAGGATGTTAGAATGCATTGAACCCAATTCAGATAAGGAAATGGAAACACTGTTAATGCCGGTCATGACACTGGAGGACCTGACTGGGAGTACCTGGATCTCCTACTTAGTAGCAGTATAATCTTGTTCAAGTCACATAATTTCTTGTGTCTCAATTTTCTCATTTATAATAAGGATAAGAACAGTCATATCACCTACCTCTGGGAATGTTGGTGAGAAAAAGGATTTGGCAAAAATACTTTTTTGCAAATACAAATGGTCATTGTTATTATAATTGTTATTGAAAACCATGTCTGTAAAGAATAAAGAACTTTGAACACATCCATTAGGGGTTAAAATGTTTTAAAGCAAACAGCTTTAAATAACCCTAAAATCTACATTGCCTTAACATAAGGCACAAGCTCTTTGACCCTTTGGATTTGTTATTGTCCCTACAGTGATTTCTCTTGAAAAGAATATGCAACAATTGTCAATCTATGTGACAAACAGAAAAGCCCAGCAGTGATGAGCATCCTAACATTGTTCAATAATAATTTTTATCACAATGGAATGAATTTCAAAGATAGGTCTTCACATAATGAATGAATGCTGGAGTTCAAAGGGCCACCTAGTCCAATTGCTAACATGAACAAGAATGCCTATTACAAGCAATGACAAGAGGTCATAAAGTCTTTCCTTGAAGATCTCCAACACGAGGGAAATCCCCGGCCTATTTGGGCAGTCCATTCTACTTTTGGATAGTTTTGTAATTGGAATGGGGTGCATAATTTATCTATCAGGTCATGTGGAATTTCTTGTTGAAAGAACAAGAGTTTCAAATTTCTTAACAAGAATGGATGAAGGGTGATACTTTCTCTACAGAGTATCTTATTAATAAACAAAAATATCCTGGTATGACCTCACTTTCTTTAGATTTGCAAGGAATTCATCAGCATCTTCCATATTCAGAGTGAAAAAGAAGAGAATCAGACTCTGGCTTATAGCATTATCAGGATTAGTTATCCAAAGTATTCACAAATACCATTTTTTTCTTTTTTCCTGAGTAGGAAACAACATTTTCTCTTTTAAGGAACTTGATTCCTTTGACATTCTCCTATTACCATAGTGTTTTTATTTTTATTCACTAGTAGTTAGCTGGTTATAGAAATGGAGTGACTTACTTAAAAAATTTTGGTATATGTTCCAGGTGATTTTCTTCCATGTATCGCCTTCGAGATCTTTGGAGCTCTTCTACTCTTTGCTTCTCAGCAGCTGCTGCTTCTAAATTTCCTTCTTCCAAAAACCTAAGCACAGAAAAGTTCATTTTTGGGGCAGCTAGGTGGTGCAGTGGATAGAGCACCAGCCCTGAAGTCAGGAAGACCTGAGTTCAAATCTGGTCTCAGACACATAACATTCCCTAGCTGTGTGACCCTCGGCAAGTCACTTAACCTCAATTGCCTCAGCAAAAAAAAAAAAGAAAAGTTCATTTTTCAGAAGATATACCATATTAAGATAAGAGTAAAATAATTCATTATATACTACATGTATTAATAAAATAATTTAATAAAATAATAATTCTCTTACATTAGGTGGGAGCTAAAATTTAATCCACAACATAAAAGTAGTTATCCTGATTACTATGAGTAAAAAACATTGCAGAATTCTAATTTATTAAAATATCCTTTATTATTGTTATTGTCCTTTTTCAGTTATTTGCAATTCTTGATGACTCTATTTGAGTTTTTCTTGGCAAAGTAAGTAATTTGCTATTTCCTTCTCCAGGCTATTTTATAGATAAAGAACAGAGGCAAACAAGGTAGTGACTTGCTCGGTCATATAACTAATAAGTATCTGGGACCAGATTTGAACTCAGGATGATGACTTCATGCCCTGCACTCTATCCACTGCATTACCTAGGTGCCCCTTATCCCTCCAATCTTTACAATTTCTTTGTTGTTATTAATACTAGATATTGTATCATCTATGACATTATACATATATACAGAGATATTCATGCATACACACACACACACACACACACACACACACACACACACACACACACA
>JAJPUD010003985.1:156782-207734 GCA_023553655.1 Myrmecobius fasciatus
ACACACACACACACACACACACACACACACACACACACACACACACACAGATTCAAAACTATTGGAAATTTTTTATTGGATCTTGTCTTATCACCTTAACGCTAAGGGATAAAAAAGCAGAACTACAGGTAATACAAATTCAGCCTTACAAAGCTCGCCAATCCTTGGTAATGTTTCAAAATTCTTGAAACATAAACTGAATAAGTAATTCTTTCATATGTAATCTAAATCCCACCCACTACAATTTTTCTTTTTTTATCCCTGTCCTAACTGAAACCAGGAAATCAATGTATGAAAGTAAAATGAAGATGTAGGTTCAGATCCTACCTCTCTACTCATGTGATCTTGGTCAAGGTATTTAACCTCCTGTGACCTTAGTTTATCCCTCCATAACATGAGATGGCTGAACTAGATTACCTGAAATCCCATATAAATCATGAATATATCATTCTATAATCTTTCTTAACTAGCAAATAATCAAATAAATTAATCAAAAAAATCAATCTATTCTTCCCTTCTTCCAATAATTGAGAAAGGCCATTTCACCCAAATAAAAATCTAAATGAGATAAATTAGCAAATAGTTATTTACACTACAAATATAGTTTTGCTTCACAAAAATAACCACTACAAGGTTTCTTTGGATAACCAGTTTTGCTGTGAACTTGACAGTGGAGGTGGGGGAGGGGGAAAAACTTAAAGCCAATAAAAAGGTAAGTATATTTTATTTTTCATATTTATTTTATATATTTTTTATATCTAAAAAGTAATATATTTTCTATAAGCTCACAGAATGAGGTCATTTGATTTCTCAAAATTAGACTCTCATAATTTTCCATAAATACTTTTACTATGAATGGAAAATCCACTTGTGCAGAATCACATTAAAGGTAGGAATCAGGAATGTTTTGGCCCTTAACAGGCTCATCTGCTTGTTTTGGGATTCTAGAAATTTAAAAAGGTGGGAAATTTGGATTGATGTAAAAAAACAAACAAAAAAACAAATTAAAAAAAGAACTTTTGTCAAGAAATTAAAAAAATATATCTAATGTGAATATTGTTGAAGGATGCAAAATCAAAATGCGGTCTTCTCTTTGTTCTTATCAAAGTGCACTTGTTACATGTAAGGTTGTGTCAAGCATCCACAAGCATCATTATAGGACAAGATAGCCAGCTGTTCTCCATCTCCCCTGAGGCCTGACCAAGAGGAAATAAGCGTAAAGTGCATCAGGAGATATTTCTGTGACAAAGTGATGATTTGGGTAACTGCCAAAGGTTTTTAGACACTACAATGGATAAATAAGGAATAATATGGAATTGGTTATTTAAAAAAAAAAAAAAGAATGTCAATCTTCCACTCATTGATGGAGGTTTAGGATTATCACTACAAAGAAATCCTATTGGACTCCTTTCACTCTGAATTAAATTTATGTGAAAAAAAAAAAGAATAAATAGAAGCTGGGACATTATTTTTTCCTACCTTCAAAATCATCAAATATGCTAACATAGCATATACTTCAAAATATATGGAAGAGCATAAATTCTGTAAAAAAGAAAGGTTAGCAGGAAATATGGTAAAAAAAACCTCTTGATCAGAGGATTTTTTTAAAATTACAGAATGATGGGCAAAAAAGCAAAGTATATATGAATATATTAGGAAGGAGAAATATGGGCACAAAATTGAGAGAATGAATAAAAATTCTTAAGGTGATATATAAGTATATAATATTTTGTAAAGGAAGTAACTCAAAATGTAAATATCAGGTGTAGGGAAGCAATTACTAATGTAGGCACAAGTGACATTGCCAGAAGGAATCTAAAAAGAATGGCCAAAGATTATGAAACCTTATCCAAGAAAACAAAGACATTAGTGGCACCCAGTGGTTTAATTGGTATAGCTGATTGAAGGCAAGGACTTCAGAACAGAAAAGAAGATTTGAGAAGAGGTGTGAAGATGAAGTCTGATGCTGGGATTGGGATTGCTGTACTACACTTTAACATATCAGAAAGACAGGTTTCTGACTAAGCTATTGAGAATGATTTCCATAGTTTTGCAAATCTAATCAAATGGATTTTAAATTCAAAAGAGAAGGAGGAAGGAGAAAATTACTTTTGTATGGTCACTAAGCTATGGAGTAGTCATAAGATAGAATAGCCCTGAGCATACCCTAAAATTCACATAAGTCAATATCTAAGAAAAAATTAAGCCATGCTGGGAGATATGTGTAAACAGATGAACAAAACAGAAGTAACAAGCAAGGGGAAGTAGGAAGTCTAACATAAAAAGGCAAATTTGAATTTAAAGGGATCTCTGATATAAGATAGAGACTCATAATGAGGAAAATGCCTAAGGAAGGGTATACCTTTATTCAAAAGGAATGGCATACAAAAGAAGGGATGAAGAGAATCACAGGTATTAAAATACAATCACGTGGGGAAAAACAGAAAAAAAAGAGGTGGTAAATCACGGTGAATGAGCAAAGATGAATAGAAGCAAAAACAATAACAATATTGACCATAGCATATACTTCTGATCACTGGAAGAGGAACAAGAAAATAAATGAGGTATTTGGAAAATAAATCATAAGCATTACATAGATATGTGATAAAGTAGCTGTGTGAGCCTGAGTAAGTCACTTAACCCTGTTTCCTTAATTCCTCATCTATCAAATGAAATGGAGAAGGAAATGGCAAATTGCTCCAGTGTTTCTGCCAAGAAAACCCCATGTAACAGAATTGAACATGACTGAAAATTAACTAAATAACAAAAATGATATAGAGGCACTGGCTAGTCAGAGTACTTTCTCCACAAAAAGTAAAACAGTTAATTATTTTTTGATAATAATTTTATGCTTCAAATTGATGAGGTTCAAGAAAAGGGGAGAGGGAATCCTTTTGGCCAGTCACGGACTTTGTGGAGGAGTCCACGAATCCCAAAACATGAGGCATGAGGTTTATGGCAAAATGGGTTTATTATAGCCTTGGAGAAGCAGCTTTCTTAGTGGGACAGTTCTGAAAGGGGAGAAATAAAGGTGGGTTATTAACAAGATGGGTTTACACTGAGCAGCAGCTCAGTGGGCTTTCTCCTTGTGTAGGAAATAGTGAAGACTTGGGGTTCAGAGTCAGGGAAGGGAATGAGAATGAACATCTATATTGACTCCAAATATGCTTTTCATATTTTGCATGCTCATGGAGCCATATGGAAAGAAAAGGGACTTTTGACAACAAAGAATTCTCCTATTAAATATGCAGGAGACAGCTATTGCAAGCTGTCCAGCAACCAGAGAGGTTTCAGTAATATTTTGTAAAGGACACCAAAAAGGAGATTCACGTCAAGATAGCACCTTTGATTTCCCAGCTCCCCAATTCTTGCAGCCCACAGGAAAAAACTCTTGCAGAAGAAAGGGGGTACATACTTTCTCCTTCTGGCTTGTTTCAAATACCCTCAGGTCAACTTTTAATCCCAGAGGCAAGTGAAGCTCATTTTTGGTCTGCATCAGGTTACACACCTGGGAAGGAATGCCCTTCAATCCCTTGTACAACACATTTTTACTGCTCACAAGCTGGGAGAAAGGATCAGGCAGGTCTACCAGGCTTGCCCAGTTTGTGCCCAAGTAGATCCTGAAGGAGCCCATTCAACTTCCCCCTCTCAGAAGCCTGTTCAGAGAAGGGGGACATACCGAGGGGAAGATTGGCAAATAGACTTTACAACTCTTTTCTCGCTCCAAGGATGAGAACTTTGCTCCTAGCATTTTCTCTGCGGCTTTTCTTGATGTCATTCTGTGGCCCCTGCCGCAGTTAACTCCTTAGCCTTTCAGACTAGGGAGCTCCATGGACAGTGGGGGCATTCAGGATTATTGGGCATCCTCAAGGCAGCCCACAGATGGGACTCGATGCATTATTTGCAAAGGCCCCATTCTCAAATGTCACCATCCCTGTCTACTATTCCACTTTTAATCTGTTTGTGAGAATTGTTTCCTCCAGGCTCCAAGCTAAGAACTTCCAGAGATCATGGGATAACTGGCTCGGACACTTGACACCTCCTGGATGTCACCGCTGCTATCTTCAGATCTGGCACTTCCCCTCCTGGCCTGAACCCCCACTGAATTTAGGGACAACTCTTCGGCCCTTGTCAGCTTGAAGCAGTTGCAGAAGACGAGACCTTCGTCCCTTTGCCCCAAATGAATTTGGGGTGACAGCTTGAGGGGGGAATGATGTAAATTGTCCTTGATTGTGTCTCCTGATTGTGGGGGGAAGGATTGGAGATACCCCTATCTCAAAGACCCTCCTGTTGAAATGGGAGGGGCCCCACCCACCTATTCATAGGCAAACTTGCAATTCAATCAGAAATCTTGGCCTGGGGCGTAATCACAGCCCTTTGCTGTAACTAGCCCTTAATCTCCGAGCCTGAAGCCTTAGAAAGCAAAATAAAAGAAGGACTCTGAACCCCTTCCTACATATGGAAAAAAGCCCACTAAGCTGCTGCTCAGTGTAAACCCAGCTTGCTAATAACCCACCTTCACTTCTTCCCTTTCAGAACTGTCCTGCTAAGAAAGTTGCAATAAACCCATTTTGCCATAAACCTTGCACCTCGTTTTTTGGCGTTCGTGGATTCCTCCATGAAGCCTGTGATTGACCAAAAGGGGGTCCCCTCTCCCCTTTTCTGGCACCTCATCAGCACCATTTCCCCTCATCAAAATGATGAAGACATTATTAACAAGGGGACTTTGTCTTTTAGAATTAGTTCTCAGTAACAAAGAAGAAATGGTGGCAGAGGTAGAAATGATGGGAACTTTGTGAGGAAATGACTGGTATATCTTCAAAATGGTGACAAAAAAGGAGAGGGAAGCAGGGAACAGATTAATAGTCATCCTAGATTAGGGGAGAATAGGTTTCAAAGGATTCAGAAAAAAGATAGATAGAATTATATATCCAAGACTCTAACAGGGAAGTCAAACTTGAATGAATAAGAAGCTCTTATAAATGATATTCTGAGGAAATAGTTTTCATGAAGACAAAAAGAAATGTAGGAAGGAAAAAAGCATTTATCAAATGTCTACTATGTGGTAGACAACTTAAGTGTTTTATAAGTATTGTATTACTTCATTTGATTCTGGGAAGTAAGTACTATTATCACGCATTTTACAGTTGAGGAAACTGATACAAACAGGTTAAATGATTTGTTGGAGGCTTTTGGATTTGAACTCAGGTCTTTCTGACTTCAGGCCCACCACTCTATCCATTGTGTCAATCAACTGTTGAGAGATACTGATATGGCTATCCATGGAACTCATCACTCAACTTAAGATATTAGAAATACATATGCAGAAAATGGACACAAGGGCGAGTAATAGAGAATAAAACTGGTATGGTCCTCTAAACATAGTGGCTAGAATACGAAAACTTACCATAAATTAAGGTGGTAATAAAAGCTAAAAACAACAGAAGGAGTTTGGTATTTTTTTCTAAGTTAGATAAACAAGAAATTTAGTATATTACAATAGAGAGCCTTCTGTTTTCATTAGTTTGAATACTGTCTTGCATATAGAAGTATTCAAAACACATTTGCTGAATCATCAAGGGAGAAGAATGGTTCAGTAATTATTGGAGATCCTATGATGGTTTTATCAAAATTATTGAAAAATTTTTAAAATTTACCTTTGATCTGGCCGGAATCGAGCATCCGTTGGAGGAAGAAGATCTTTCAGGACAGGATCTAATTCATTGAGTTCAATAGCGAACCTTGTAAAGCCATAGTAGAGCTCATAATTGGTTGGCATGGAACCTGAAGGAAATTCAACAAAATAAAATATTGCTGAGATACATTAAGAAAAAACTCCAGGTGATTCATTACTATAAACAGTTGCTACCAAGTAATGTAATCTCTTTATATAACCATGAACATATTGGGATTGAAATCATTGAGTTGGAAGAGACCTCGTCCTATGTCTGAATTTCCTTTATAAGGGATTAGCAGCCTCTGTTTGAAGACCTCCAGTGATTGGGGTCCCACTACCACCTAATTCTGGCAATTTCATTTCTGTATCATTAATTTTTCCATACATAGAGCCTAGATATGTCTCTCTACAAGTTCTATTCTTTGTTCTCAGTTCTGTTCTTTGGAAGCAAATGGAATATGTTGAATTATAATTGAATTCAGCTATCATGGTCCTCCTAAAGCTTCTTTTCTCCAAATCAAACATCCCCTTTCTTCAATTAATCCTTGTATAGAATATTTTCAATCCATTCACTATACTATTAGAATTGTTTTGGATAAACTCCAGTTTGTCAAAGTCCTTCCTTAAAAGATGTTACCCAGAAACTAAATAATAAACAACAATGTGGTCTAATTTAGGTGAAATACAGTAAGTTGCTTTCAATGTTAGAGTTTTCCCAATTTGATTATCTTTCTATCTTCTAAGGACTTAGTTGTTTGCATATTTTCTCCTGAAATGGACTGAAAGCTCCTTGAGGCAAGAACTGTTTTTAAATTTTATATTCCCAGCAGTTAGCCCAGGGGCTGGCTCAATGCATGTGCTTAATAAATGCTTATAAACTTGACTTGATAGATGGGATTCTGGACACTAAACTTGGTGATTAAGTCAGTCAAGACCTGTGAGAGTGTGAGTCTTTTAAAATTCACTTTGGGAACTCTATATTTTGTAATTTCATAATGATTATCCTAAAATGAAGATTTTTAAATAAATTATATTAATAGACTGACAAAAATCCAGATTTCCTAATACACTGTTTTAGAACATACTGGCTAAACCATTCCATCATGTTTCTTTTAAAATTCAATGTGTTTGCAAAATGCCAAAACTATTTAAAAAAAAACATATAAAAAAAAAAAAAAGACTTCCTTGGCAGTATTATAGTGAAGCAAAAGACATGGCAATCTGTATGAGTTTGTGTTGACACTTTAACTACCTTCCCAACAGGAAATATAAAGCTTATTAATGACTCTCGGGGAACTCCACTGCCAATTTCAAAATTACTCAAATTGGTGTACAAACCCATAAAGTTATGGATTTACTATGACAAAATAAGTAACAGTTTTTTTTAACTGATTCTTGATATTTGCACTATACAACTGAATTACTGTGATTCTATAATAATGAAGTTGTTTATAATAATTAAATTTAATAGAACTATTACTAGAGTTGAGATGACTTAGAATTAATTACCTACTCAGTGTCAATTAGAACAGCATGATTTTTGCTGCATTCTTGAAATGCAAATATCTTTTATCAAAATAAGAGCTTAAAATTTATATATTGCCTTAAGGTTGGTTTACAAAGCATCATTTCATTTGATTTTCACCCCTACCTCTCTGTGAGGTGGGTGCTAGTATTATTTCCATTTTACAGATGAGAAACTTGAGGCTTAGAGAAATTAAATGACTTGTCCTAGGCTGCTAGATGATTAGAGCACTGTACCTAAAGTCAAGAAGAAATGAGTTCAAATTCAGCCTCAAATACTTAGTTGTGTGATCTTGAGCAAGTCATTTAACCTGTCTGCCTCAATTGTAAAATTAGAATACAATAACATTTATCTTCCAGAGTTGTGAGGGTCAAATGATAAAATATTTATAGAGTGCTTAGCACAACATCTAGCACATAGTTGACACTTAATAAATTTTTTTTTTCCTTCTAATGAGACATGAGAATTGCTAACTTCAGGTTCTAGCACTCTTATCAACTATTTTCTACTACTACTATTATAGCCCTTTCCACATAGTTCCATGCTTTCCAGAATGGTTGGATTAGTTCACAATTCTATCAATAATGTATTAGTGTCCCAATCTTTCCATATCCTTTCCCAGATTTTATCATTATTTTTTCCTATCACCTTAGCCAATCTGAAAGGTGTGAAGTGGTACCTCGGAGTTGTTTTAATTTGAATTTCTCTAATGAATAGTGATTTAGAGAGTTTTTTCATATGATTATAGATGGCTTTAATCTTGTCATCTGAAAATTGTCTGTTTATATCCTTTGACTATTTGCACTCTTGATCCAATTCCTTTCCATCTTCTGTTAGAGGCTGTCTCTTCAATTACCCTCTCTCTAAACTCTAATCTAACATAGCCACAACTTCCTTAACCTTCATTTGATCTTGCCATCTCAAGCTATGAGCTAATGTCTTCCTTACTTTTCTCAGACAAAGTCCCTGAAAATTCTATATGCACTCATTACTCACTGTTTCCATTTTTTCCACTTCATTTTTCAATTCCTTTTTAAGGGACAAAGCATCACTATTTATCAAGATATATATATTCATTCAAGACCATCCAAGAATTGACGCAGTCATATAATAACCCCCAGACTACCTGGCCGTGGAAATGATGTAGTATGTATTTCTTCCCTTAGGCTATCTTGCCTTAGTTTACCTTGTATGGCCAAGATGCTGTGCCCAAAAGATGCTATCATGTAACAGCCTGCTGTTCAGTGATAACACAATGCTTGAAGCTAATGAGCATCAAAAATGAAGTGCCTAAAGTTAATGTAGGTGCAATACAAAATTGGATGTCTACCACTGGACCTAGTGAAGTTTCAGACCTAAAAACACACTTCCAGAAGATTATCCTTCCTCCTACCCATTCTGACTAAAGAAAAGATTTGAAACACTGTGTGGGGGAGTATGATAGAGAGTGAATCAGAGAAGAATAAGATCTTGACCACTTCTCAACTCTACTTCCAAGCCATAAAATTAGTATGACAGTGATGTGAAGCACCTGGTTTCTCTTGCTTTTTCCTATAAATTTACCTGCTTGTTCCCTGCTATCTTCCTCCTTTAGAATTTAGCCCACTTTAACTAGCATTACAATTATAATAACCTCTGCCCATGACTTGGAGATGCATTGGTCTGAGCCTGCAAATTCTTCTGAGACATGTTGTGACAATGATCTGGAACCCTTGAACTCCAACATTTTTAGGTGCCCTTGAATCCCAATAGAATGACAGCATAAAAAGAAACATGGTAGAAGGCATGTGACTGAAGAGTAACGGAGTTAGAAACAAAATGGATTTTGATACCAACATTTATTAGTGACCATCTTGCAGAGGAAATGGTCAAGGATTAGGAAACTAAACATAAGCCTGTCATGTACACAGTCATCTGATACTTCAGTTATTTTGGCTATCTGCTGGAACTCTCTGTGACCTAGGCAGAATATCTAAGGATAGCTCCACCTGGCTTAAAGTAATCAGTTCATTTTTCAAAATGTAGATGAATCAATGAAGGTAATTTCTACTTAGGATTTGTTTCTTACCAACAAGGAAAAAACTATTTGTCTAGGTAGAAATGGTTGGAACTACTGGAAAAAGATAATTATCCTATTTTAAAACTTTTGTTAGAGAAAGAGAAGTAAGTTGAATACAGTCAGACCTTCATTCACAATTTAGAGATGACATTTTAAAGTTTTATTGATTTTTTTGGGGTGTGTGTGTGTGTGTGTGTGTATTTGTTAGTAATTTCTGGAAATATCCAATTCCTCTGGAATAAGTTTATTCTTATAAGAAAAGAAAAAAAGTAGAAACATCCAACACAGTAAACAACTTTGACAATGCCTACAATATTCTGCTCTAGTAGTCTCTCTCCCTTGTACTCATACTATTTCACAGATATAATGAGAAAATCGGTATGTAAAACTGAAAAAAATAAGTGTAAGCAATTATTACTATTATTATTATTGTGTGTTTGTCTTAAAACATTTAGGATTTTTGTTACATCTAAAAACTTCTTTCTTCTTTCCATTATTCTCCTCTTTTATTCCCTTCTCATCTCCCATTGATTTGGGCACTAATTTACTAAAACCCTTTATTTCCAAAACCTATAAAGGCTTGAAACTTTTAAGACTACTTCTGCTAAACTACTTGTAAAACTCCTTTAAATAACTTAAAATGTCATGCAAATTTAAGTTACTAAGTATTATTATGATTTATTGGAAGCACTCAACAATAGAGAAAAATGTATTTTTGTGTGACTAAAGTAAACCACTGATATAATTATTAGGTGTTTTCAATTAGAATTCAGAATTAAATAGCTAAATTCACAACAGAAAATAATTTATATCTTAATGCATCAAGGACTTCCAATTTCAGAATATTTTCCTGGGCCATTTTGGACCTGTATTAGGTTCCATTGCATTTTTTCCCCCCTTTCCTTCTCTTAGATCCTAATGGCTGGTTCACTTACATTTTACCTAACTGCTGTCCCCCATTTCCAAATAATCAAGGTTATTCTTACTGTCCTAGTACAGATTAGGGAGTAATATAGTAGCCAACAGAACCTCTACTCTGGTGTCTCTAAACCTATGAGAATTAAGGGATGGTATGGTTTTCTAGGGATTAATAGCAACAATAAAGAAACAATAAAGAAATAGAGGAAAATGTATAGTCCTAGGACTTCCAGGTTCATAGCCTATATCTGACACTAACTAGCCATATGACCATGGAAATGTCTCAAAGCCTCGGTTCTCTGGTCTGCAAAATAGATGGAAGGATTGTTTCCTTATCTTTCAGGATTGTTCTGAGGATGAGGTGATACAAATGTCTCACAAAACTTAGTTTTATAAATGACAGTAATTATTAATAACAAGAAGCTGGACAACCTTATAACCTCTAAATCATTTGCTGTTCCCATATATAAAATGGTAATAATAATCTTTCCCATTTATCAAGAACTTTTAAGATTTGCAGACCACTTTTTGGACACAATCTCATTTGAATTCCAAGTTCTACAAGAATCCTATGAGGAAAACGCTAAAAATATCATCCTCTTATGATGAAAAAACTGAGACTTAGAAAAATTATGTGATTTGTTCCAAATTACACAGCTAATAATTGTTGAAGGTGAGATTCAAACAGAGGTCCATCAGGTTCCAAGTCCTGCACCCTGATATTTGAACTCATTATTTCACAAAGATAACTGTAAAGAAAGGGGTTAAAAACACCAAGTAAATGTGAGTCTTTCCTATACAAAACTTATCTGAATATGTAATTGCATTTACTTTTGATTAGTTATATTTTTGACCTCTCCTTTCACAGAGAAAATAATTAAGTGGAAGTCTATTTGTCATGTGACCACATTACTTCATCAAATTATATCCTATTGTTAAAGTACTTTTTCTTGCCCCTTCCTTATACGCAAAGAAGTATACATGGGAAGGTCTCACCTGGCCTCCATATGCACTTTGCTGATGGTGGAACGCCACAGTATAATCCTTCATGCCACTTCCCAAAGAGACGGTGAACTACCTTTCCTTCCTGATCCATGACAACCCCTTGGACTTCATTTACATTAGAATTCCAATAATTCACCTACAAAATACAACAATCCTTCTGCCTCAATTTGTCCTGGTACCAATGTCATTATAAATTGACATTAATATTAAAGCCAAAAGGCTTGTTGAAAGGTTTTATCAAAAAGTCTATCGCATTCTAATAAAAGCTAAAGAAATTACTTAGCTGCAAAACTTAATGCTTAGACCATTTCAAAAGATCTATAAAGGAACACTTCAGTGGAACTACACAGTTCATTCCAAATGTTTGATGAACTGGAATATGAAAAAGAAAAGGGGTAGGATACTAGCTAATTATGTAGTTTAACACAAGTTTTAAAAATATATATACATACATACATATACAAACATAATATATATACATATATGTACATGTATATACAAACACACATACATATATATATATTTATATTTCCCCCCTAAACACTTGATACTTGAACATGACTTGAATACTTGAACATTTGAGAATAGAAAAGAGAAGAATAAAATAGAATTTTAGAAATAGAAAAACCTTAGAGAACTTCTAATAAACTCTCCTCTCATTTTAGGATTCATGGTTAAAACTGGAAAAGACTTCAAGGATAGCTAGTTTAGCCATTTCATTTAGTAGGTAAGTACACTGAGGTTCAAGGAAGCTGTCAATTAAGGAAATTGAGAATGAAAGTATGACTTGCTCAGTAGAACAGAAAGTCTTTGGCGGCAGGTACTTTTTAAGTTTCTTTCTTTCTTTTTTTTTTTTTTTTTTAAACCTAGATAGTATTTGGTATATAGTAGATGTTTAATAAATGCTTATTGAATTGAATCGCCCATGCCCAGCTACTTAGCCTATGGCAAAGATAGGTTGAAGTTAATGCAACATGTTATTCTATTCATTTAAATAATAACTTACTGTTCATCTTTAGATAGGTTAAGATTATGAAACAAATATGATACAGTTCCTATCTTAAGTAATAAATATGACTTTAGTTCATATCTCATAGGAATTGAGATCTATTAATGAACAAATTAATAATTTCTTATAGTCAAATACTTTCTCTAATTTAGTAACAATTTCAGTATTTGAAACACAAAAAGAAATGCATTCAAAAGCCATTTTCAAAGTATTTTGGTAAATATCTCAATTGTTTTAGTAATAATAGCCCCTCTATTTAGAACATCCCCAAGTGTGCATTCACATAACAGAAAAAACAATGGATTAGGAATCAAGATAATTATTCTGTCACTAACTTCTCAGGTGATTTTAAAGGTAAATATTCTGTATTTCTGGACCTTAGATGTCTCCTCTGTAAAATGAGAGAATTGGCCCCTATCAAATCTAATAATCTGGGATTTTGAACTGGTCATCCCCACAAACTGGAATGCTCTTCTTCTCCATTTACAACTCCTGGAGTTCTTAGTTTCCCCTATGACTCAATTCAAAGGACACTTTCTGTAGGAGAACTTTCCTGTTTCCTGGAATTGCTCTTGCCTTCCCACCCAAGGCTATTTTTATGTGTGAGGTGTCTTTCTCATTCATTCCTGCTTGAAAGCAGGAACGGCTTCACTTGTTTTTGTACTGCTAGAGCTCGGCAAAGTACTTAGCACACAGAAGGTGTTTAATAAATATTTCTGGATAGAAGGAGTCTATATTTGCAAAGTGTCAGTTCCATACTCCTAATTTAAAACAGTCTTGTTCTTTAGATCTAGGTTCCCTACTAAACAGGAGAATAAGTAGTTATTTAAGAAAGTTACCTTAAGATAAAGAGAAATACATAAAATGAAAGGAAACCCTTGTTTAGAGTTGAGGGCAAAGGACCGAAAAAAAAAACATGACTTAAATTAAGCCAACAACTGTGTGCCATACTGGAATAGCCCAATAATTTTAAAATGCTCAAACAAATGAAAGGTTCCCTGTATCAAAGTAGCATATTTAGTCTAGAAAAATACATATATAATTGTGGCAACCCATGGGAGTTTGGGTACTTCATATTTAATAACTCACCTTCCTGAAGCCAAGAGTCTATTTCTGTTGGTCAATTTTCCATGTTGGTCACAATGGTTGGGATAAACTGATAGCAAGAGATTGATAACTAGCATGTATTTTATTGCTACATTTAAGTGCAACATTTAAGAGGCTGATAATGACTTCATAAACTTAGTTATCATAAATATGATCAACTAAAATGAATACTAGGGAAAAGTAAATACATGCAAAAGCTAATTTTTAAATAATTAAACCCAATCAAAATATATAAGCTTGCTGTTTTTAATATTCAATGTTTTGTCTCTTCCTTAGGACATATTTTATATTATGTTCCCTGATCACATTATTTACCTTGATAAATGTGAGTTTACAGATACAAATACTGCTCTTTGTATTTCTAATAGTAATTTCTCCATAATGCTCTATCCATCTCCTCCCACTGAGGATGTTATGAATGCAGGTAGTGACTTTGTTCCATACGTAGTAATCTCCATACCTAGAAAGAGATTATATTACTACAAAACCAATGAAACACATAGACATCTCTACTTATGCACTGAAAATAAACTTGAAGCTAGTTATCCAAAGCTCCTCTCTTATTTTTCTTCTTGTTACCTCCTCCTTGGAGGTTTTTAAGTAGTCAGTGATTTTTCTGATAGATTCTAAGTTTCTGATTCTAATCCATAAATATATGTGATGAGAATGATTATTTGAAAAGAATTAATGGCATTTACCAGATAATTCTACAAAACTGTCGTAAATTCAATGACTAATGTAAGGTTATAGCTTTTCCCCAAGAAATAGATGGGGAAGTATGTTTTCAAAGCTCTTTGAATTCATCTCACTCATGGATTTGTGTACATTTACATAATCTAGTAAAAATCAACTATTCCAAATTGAAATAAATGAATTGGCACAGTCTAATGCACACAATATGCCAATGCATAGGTTGCAAACCAAATACTATATTACATATTCTTGATTTATATATTTACATCTATACAAAGTATTTCTATCTGAATGTACAAAATTAGCTACAAAGACATATGTACATGAGTATATATTTATATGTGCATAAGAATCTTTATATATAGTTAGCTATGTAGACATACACATACATTTACATGTTATAAGTTTTCTATTTAAACATCTAAAATTAATTATATAGATGCTTATATACATAAATATACATGTATGTGTGATTACATTGATGTGGAAATTCCCTCCTTGATGGACATTGGTAACAAACCTATAATTTATAGTTTGAATAATTTAGAGAATAAATGAATTACCCATGGTTACACAATTAGTATGTGTCAGGTGCATTGGCCCTATGCCTACTATGCTATTCTGTTTCTTATACAAATGTATGACACAAATAGTGAAGAAACTAGAAATAATGGAGATGAGGAAAGTGCAAAACTATACAAATGAATTATTCACAGCTACTAGGAGAGGTAGTGCTGACAGACATCTGTGGCAGCAGCTTTGTTTCCGTAGGCTGACTTCCAAAATAAGGAACATTCTCAGGAATTATCTGCAGTGCATTTAGGGACAAAGGGGTCAAAATAGGACATATTTCTGGATTGACAGTAGACAGAACGAGATGCATTTCCATGCTTCACAGTACATGGAGTAATCCGAATGTGGTCATCTTTACCTTTCAACACAAAATGCTTAAGATAGAAAGTTTTAATGCACATGCTATTAGAGTCTTGGATTTCCAAAGTTCTTGTAGTTCATTAACAGATATTTTTAAAGCATAGATCTGATCTTGTTACTTCCCTGCTCAAAGAATTCCACTGGCTCCCTCTAAAATCAAATACAGACTATTCTCTTTGGCATTTAAAACCCTTCACAATCTGGTTCCTATTTATCTATCCATATTATTTCACATTACTCACTCCACTCCCAGGCTCTACATTCCAGGCAAACAGGCCTATTCACTGTTTGTTCCATGCAAGTGATCTTCAAACTTTTATCTATGTATCTTTGCTCAGGCTTTTCCCATGTCTAAAATTCTCTCTTCCCAGTTCAACCTTCTACAACATGTCTCTTCTGTGTGACCCACATTGTATCCAAAATTATTTTGTTTATATTAGATGATATTGTATTTGCTTACCTATGAACATGTTAATTTGCTTGATTTAATGAAACCTCAAAAGTACAGAATTTGAGGATTGGCAGGGATCTGAGCAGCCACTGATCCCAAGCTATCCATGGAAGGATCTTCCTCCCCCCATTACAACATACTTGACCAGTTTTTTGTTAGCAGGCAGGTTTATAATCTGTGTTTTTGCATCCATAGCACCTTGGGCATGATTAGAACTTAATAAAAATTTTTTTTGAATTACATTAACAGTTCAAAATCAACTTAGATTTACATCATCATCATCATCATCATCATCATCATCATCATCATCATCATCATCATCATCATTTTTATATAGCCTTTTAAGATTTTGCAAAGTGCTTTTCCCCTTCATGGAATAATTCCCTCTCTGATGGATATTGGTAATAAACCTGTATAGTTTGAATAATTTAGAGATTAAGTGAATTACCCAGGGTTACACAATTAGCATGTTTCAGGTACAAAATTTGATAGGGCCTGCCTGGCTCTATGAATTTTATTTGCATATGAAATTCCCAAATGAGGAAAGTCCTTCTACCAGTAGAAATTGGTACCTCCTCAGTGACTTAAGAATTTTGCAGATCTGTCTGAAACAGTAAGAAATTAAGTGATTTACCCAGATCCACATAGTCTGAATGTAAATTCCTATCTTCCTTCACAATCTGGCCTTTGTCAGTTTTCCAGGCATCTTACTTATCTCTACATATTCTACAGTCTAGTGATACTGAAATCCTTGCTGAGCCTTGAACACTGCAAACCTCTCTACTCTGGGCATTTTCACTGGCTAACTATTACTCGTATTTCGAATGCTTTTCTCTTTCCTCTCCAATTCCTGACTTCACTGGCTTCCTTCAAATCTCAACTAAAATCTTGCTTTCTGTAAGAAGACTTACCCAGTCCTTCTCAATCTTAGTGCCTTCCCTCTAAGTATATCTCCAGTTTATCCTGTCTAGATCTTGTTTGTACAAAGTCATGTGTATCTTTCTCTTCCGCTAGACTTCCATTAGATTTCCATTTCTTTGTGAACCAGAGACTGTCTTTTTCCTTTCCTTGTGTCCTTAGGGCTCACCATAGTGCCTGGCACATAGTACTTAATACATGCTCATTGATTTGACAGGATTTCCTGGCTCCAAGACCAACTCCCCATTCCACTACACCATGCTGCTGTCTATCATACCAGTATAATATCAATAGAAGTTCCACATTAAAAGAAAGATCTCTTCAATTCCAATAGTATTTTAAAGAAAATCAGGGGGGAAGTGAGTAAAAAGAAAAAGGGGAACCTACTTTGGAAGTGTCACATTCAATGTTCCCACAGGTAGGATTTCCATGGATTTCCCCCAGAACTTGTTTTTCCATCTTATATCTGAAAGAAAAGGTGGGAGACAAAAGAAAAACAGATTCCTATTTCAAGAACTTATTCTCTAGCTATTCTATGTGGTTAAGTATGTAATGGAGATCCTGTAAAAGTAGATATCAAGTTAGAAAATAATGACAAAGTTACTTTTGATAAGTCAAAAGATTTCAGAAATTAAGGCAGCACAAGTCTCCTAAAGATTATTTGAGCATGAAGAGATCAGATATGACTCTATAAAATACAAATGACATCTCTCTACAATGGATGTTTCATATTTCTTCCCAACTAACAAAATGAAATAAAACTATAGATTATGAACACTTTAAAGCAAATGTCAAATGCTTTGAAGTAGGCAGTGGCATATATGATAACTATAAGATGGAAAGAATGAATATGCCACATATTAGTTGTATTGTAAAAAAGTTCATAATATTGTAATGCCATGTATTATCATTCATACTTATGAAATTTTTTCTGAAGGTGAGAACATAAAATCTGAGACTACAATGAAGAAATGGAATCAGATACATCTTAACAAATTAAGTGATATAAGACCAGTCAGGTAAATATCTGGAAGATGATCCTCTCAGCTCTTAGGAAATGGGTTATATTCTATTGGTAATTATTTCTCTCTTCTATTCAGATAAAATAAAGACATTAGGTTTTTAATCACAGAACTTTTGCATCTTTGTTGAATGGCAAGTTTTTCTCTTTGAAAAACATTTTGTTGCTGCCTGTACTTAAATTATCACAGGCATTTTAATAAAACACATGCATATAGTTTGTCTCTCTTTTTCTCTTTCTTCCTGCACCTCTTTTTCTATTTTTATCTATATCTCCTTCTCCATAGCTCCCCTCCACTGAACTGTCCCTTATAACAACCCCCTTTCCAAACAAACGGTTAAGTAACACAGCCCTTCAGGCATCTCACTGATCTAAGAGCAAGGCAAGTATATTTCATTCTCTCTCATACAGGACTCACTGCTTTATTTTCTTTGTTGAACATTCATTTTTGAAGTAAAATTTTATGTTTTCTGCACTAAAATCTGTGTTTGAAATTGCTTCAGATTTGGGTAGTTTAAATGAGTAAGGCAATATCCTTGAGGATATTGTAAATTACATATTATGCACATGGCTCTATTCACAGGTACTACCCTAATTTACATATTATCTTCACAGGAATTTCTATAGATTTTATAGTTCTGGCTGAAACTTGCTAACTGAATCTAGATTAATTCTAATTAATCAGTGATCTCAAAGCTTGGACACTTTATTTCTAGCTTTCTAGGCAACCAGGTGGCACAGTCGATAGAAAGAACACAGGGCCTGATGTCAGGAAGAACACCAAGTTCAAATCTGATACTAGCCATGTGACTCTGGACAACTCACTTAAACCTTTTATCTCCCTCAGTATCTTCAACTGTAAAAATGGATAGAATAATAACAGCAGCTCCCAGGATTATTATGAGGATAAAATGAGATAATATATATAAAGAGTTTAGCCCAGTGCCGGGCACACAGTAGGCACTATATAAATGCTTATGTACTCTCTTCTCTTCAATTTGTAACACATTATTTTATATTACAATTATCTAGGTATGTTTGATTCACCTCAACCCTACTGTAGACACCTTGAAGGCAGGGATTGTATGTCTTTTATCTGAATTTTTTATGTTTTCTTGAGTACTTCGGTTTGCTGTTTGATGAAAGTGACTTCACAGATAAATTTAAATTATCCTTACAAATACTAAATATGACCAAAATGTTTATGTAGACAAGTAAAACAGTATTTAGAAAGGATGTTGTAGAGTCTTTTTCTTTAAGATTACAAAATCTTTGTGAACATTTTATCATTAACCTTCAGTATTCTCAAAAAATAAGAGAAGAACAGAGGGTTGAATGGTCTTTGTTTTAAGGATGTGAGCCCCAGGGATATGTCACAGTGTCAATAGTAATGACTCAACTGAGTGTTACAGCTGCCTGCTAGCCTGCATTTTTTTCCCAATTTAAAGTAAAAAATTCAATTATTTAAAACTGAATTCAACAACAATTAGTAACATCCTCTGAGATCATGAGTTGGAACTCTACACAGAGTACGTTTGGAGATGAGAGACTTTTTCAATTGTTCATCAATGTGACCTTTTAAGTTATAAAAAAAAATGTACGAACCTTGCCAAAACACAAAATTCTTTGATTCACAATGACAGGCAGAAATGGGTGGATGGTGGCTAACCTGGTTAAAAAAAAAAAGAAAAAGAAAGACAGAGTGTCTAGAAATTAAGACAAAAGTGCCCTCTTTGCTGCATTATATGTAATGTGAACATTCTTTTTAAATGACATTTTTTCCCAATGGGATAAGAGATATTCAGTTCAGCTATATTTTAATGAACAATCATAAAATGCCTCTCTGAATTAATGGAGATTTGCACACAATAGTTACAGCAACATTTAATGTTTTATAAACAACACTTAAATGTACTTTAATTTGGGAGAGATTTTTCCTTCATTGCTCACAGTGAATTTCTGATTAGAGAACTTCTATTCCATGATAGATTTACCTACCTGTGCAGAAAAGAATTTGGATAGAAGTAAATTTACCTGCTCTGAGAAAAAACGGAATCCCTTGTCTTCTCGAATGCACTCATACGTCTCACCGAGCACAGGGTTGAATGGCTTACTTCCTGCTCTGAAGTAGGTAGAGCAATATCCTGAAACTGCAAACGCAGCAATGAGAACCTGTTAAAACAGTTGAGAAAAAATAATGTAGGAGATATGTAGCCCCCAGCTCTAAATGCCATGCAAAATACCTCATTTTATTTTGTTTTCCTGTTATCTGTTTGCAGAATCTTCTTACATGAAAAATAAATAAATTTAAAAAATAAATCTTTAAAAGAAAAAAAAAAAAGTCTAAAACTCGAATGTGACAGGAAAATGCCTGGGACATTTTGAAAAGTGCCTCAGAACTGAATGGCCAAGACTAGCTCTTACTTGAAACAAGGCTCCATGATCACAGCATTAAACTCAGGTTGGAAGGGCATTTGGCTGGGGGTAATCTTAAACAGATGAGGGAATTGTTTTCATCTCTAGACAGGATGGAGTCCAGGCCAAGGAGAAAATGAATTGCTTACCCAGCCAAAGGCCTAATGCTCTTGTGGTATGGGCCAATAGTTGAGCCCTATTCTGAAGTTAGGTTTTTCGGTTTGTTTGTTGCTTGATTGTTTTTTGTGAGGGGCACTGCCTTGGGTACCAAACATTACCATGCGCTCATATGGGTCATCAGTTTCTGAAGCCTTGTCCAAGAGCTCACTGTATTCAACTTCCTCACAGAGATGCTGCAGAGTGTTGAGGGGCTCATTTAATTCCACAGGCATAGAGACTTTAGATAGATCTTTACCAATGTTGTTTCTTAAAATATTCCACAGATTAATGTTGCTAGTATCAGGGCATGGAGCTGGGAGGCAAGTTCGCCGTCCATTTCGGAATGCGCCTCCCGTAAGCTCTCCATTTAGGACTGGAAGAGAAAGAGATAAGTATTACAAATTGGGAGATATTTTGTTCTTATTCTTTTTTTCAAAGACAGGCCAGACAAGTCATGTTTAAAAAAAATAAATTATGCATTGGCTATATTTATTAAGACTTCATTATCATGTACTTTCTTAAGTACATTTAAGTAAACTGCATTATATCAACACATGGCTACTCATTAATGCACAAACAATCATGGGAGTGTAATTTACTTACCAGGTGCTAAATATATGCAAATAACATTAAAGCAGACTTTCAAGAAGCAAATTAAGTGTGTAGGATAAAGAACCAGAACGATGCCATATTTAGTTATTGAATACTTTTTACAATAAAAGTATTCTGAGTGACTTTATGAAAACTTGAAGAGCAGTCATATTGAAGAAGGACTAGATTGGCTTGCAATCTGATTCCAGAGATGGCAACACCAGGAGTAAAGTGCAGTAGTTTCAAAAACACAAATTTAGCCTTGAAGAAAACTTTTTAACAATTAAAGCTATCCAAAGGTTAGGTTCTCTTTTATTGGAGGTCCACAGGAAAAAGTAACATGGACTCTTTATCAGATAAGTTGTGGTAAGGGATTCTTTTCTTTTTTTTTTTAATTTTTTTTATTTTTTTTTAAGGGATTCTTTTCTAGGGCTACTGAGTTGTCTTCCAAATTCAAAATTCTGTGGTTCAGTAATAAGCAGTTTACTGTTTGGAACAGCTACATAAACAGGATATAAAAATTAGAAATCAATGAGGAATCAGTTCTAAAAATATAAATATTAAGAAAAACAATGTTTATACAGTTGGAAAAATCATTATAGTAGCAAAGGCAAGTATGTAGCTTATACAAATATGAAGTTCACAACACTACATACTTTGACGGGAAATATTGTCTGCCACACTGGTATTGTCCTCAGATATATTATCACTCACATCACTGATGTAAGACTCGTCATCTGAAGCCTAAGAAAGGAAAGGATATGGAATTCAGAAAGTGGAAATAATTAAGCCTTTAAAAAAGAATGGTCAAAACATTTAGAAGATGGGTATACATGACTGACAGAATCCAGACCACTATTCTTAAGGGAAATGTAGTTAAGTCAATCTTTCCTTTTCTTTTCAAGAGAATGGATTAATATGAAAAGCATATCACCAGAAAAACATTGACAATGGCAAGACAGATAAAACTGAGGCCATCTATCACAAGCTGCCTTTTCTTGCAAACTCTGTATTTTAAATCTTCTTAATTATGATCCTCCCCAATTGCTGTTTGTGCCCTTGACTCCCATTCTTTACTATCTCTTTCTGAAGCTTGCACCTTTGATCATCCTCTCTCCTTCCTAATCTCTGATATTTATTGGTTCTTTTTGTTTGTTTGTTTGTTTGATACAAACATGTCCAGATCCCCCCTCCCATCCTTATAAAAAGACCCTCACTTGACTGTCCTATCTACTTATGCTATGGACTTCTATTTTTTGTCTCCCTTTTATAGTCAACCTCATAGAAAAAGCTGCCTCTAATTACTGTATCCCCTTTTATTTACCTTCAATTCACTTCTCAATTTCTTATAATCCAGTTTTTATCATTTGGTTCAAACTGTTCTTTCCAAAGTCACCAATGTCCTCTTTATTATTGCCTCTTCCCAGTCTTCATTATTCTTAACTTTTGCGGTATTTGACCCTGTTCTCCTTAGAGACTTATGTTATTATTCTTTTAGTTTTCTTCCTACCTTTCTAACTAATCTTACAGAATCATGTCCTAAGTGTACACCAAGAATCTGATCTCTCTCTGATTCATTTATCTCAGTTTCCATATTTTTAGCTATCACCTATGCAGATTACCCCCCCACACTCCTCCCCAATCCAAATCTACTTATGTAGCCCTCATCTCTTTCCTGAATTCCACACAAATACCCCAAACTACTAGTTAGCTTCACTAAACATCCTATCACAAATTCAACATGTCCAAAAAAGAGTTTATTATTCTCCCCTCCTCCCAACTTCTCTCTTTCAAAGGCACCATCACCTCCATTACTCAGATTTATAACTTTGGAGTAATCCTAGACTCATCCTTCTCTGCTACACATATAGCTGACCATTTGCTAAGTCTTTATAGTTTTATCTCCACAATCTCCCTCATACCTGTCTCTTTTCTTGACTCACACTTACCCTAATTTAGGTTCTCAACACATCTTGACAGCACTGCCATAGTTTTTGGTGCAATCTCTCTGACTCAAGTTTCTTCCTAATCCATTTTCTAAACATCTGGCAAAGTTTTTCCCCAGGGAAAAAAAAATACATCTCTCCTAAAATACCATGTCTCTTCTCTAGGCAGTAACTTCAGTGGCTATAGGTGTCTCCAGGATTAAATATAAACTCCTGTGTTTGGACTTCCAAGTTCTTACAGTATGGAGCAGGCTTCTTATTCATTATTCCACTACTCATACTCCTTGTTTTAGCAATTGGGAACTATGTGCTGTTCTTGAATATGTGCCTAGAAAGTAGTAGCAGTTATTCTCCACAACTTACAAAGCTCACTTAGTCTGACACCTACATGAGGGTTTTCCTAATTTAAAATGTTAGTGCTTACAGTGTATGTATTGATCTTGTATTTATTCATATATATATATATATATGTATGCATATGCATTTTATATATGCACATATACATATGCATAGAGATATACACATATAATACACGATGTCTTCCAAGATAGTAAGCTCCCTGCTGGCAGAGACTGTGTCATTTTTGGTCTTTGTATTTCTAGCACCTAGCACAGTGCTAGGCACTTAGCAGACATATATGTAAAGTGCATTGAATTGACTTGTTGAGACCCCATGATCCAAGAAAATGAGATGTTTCCTAAAAAGACCTAAGGTTTTGGCAAATAAATCAATAGGGAAGAAAGTCAGAGTCCTCTAGTGAGCACTTAATAGCCAAGAAGGAAAAAGATGATAACCATTTAAATAGTACCTGCTAGGCACCATGCTAAATTCTTTATAAATATTATTTCAGTTAATCTTTCTCTGCCAAGACACAGAAATAGTTATAAATTAAGAGAAATACAAACAAGGAAAGACAATGAATAAATTGATCACATTTTTAACATAAGGGGAAGAAAAGGAAAATTATTTTATGAGGCAAGACAAAAGAAAAAAATAAACGTATTACTGATGAAAGAGTATTTAGAAATCATTTAAACTCTTAAACTATTTCCTAGGACCAACCTCCCCCTTGACAAAACAAGTCATTTTTTCATGACTGGTCTCTGATGGCTTGCCTTTTTTTCCCCACAGGCAGCTATTTTAGGAGGTGGCAAACAGTTTAGTAAGCTCAAAGTAGAGTCTCCTTATTCAGACTTTTTTTTCTTCCTTAGATCACAAGGGGGTAGAATTGCATTGTCCCATTAACCAATAAAACCAAAGTCAAATGAATAACTAGGTTTGATTGTAAGTGCAACTAATAAATCATTCCATTCCAAGATATGTCTTTGCAATCAATTAATGACTATATAGCTATAGAGTTGGAGACAGAAGCCTCCTCAAAGCAAAGCCAGGATGCATATATATATATTTATATAGAGCATCATTTACAGAAACATGTATTGTCACCCTCTGAGAAATTAGTGACAATGACCTTCTGCTTCTCTTCAATTTTTAATTATTCTCAGAGTCCATCCTAAAAACAAGGCATATTTGCCAGCAATATTACAGAGGATAGCTTGGAAACAGGTATTATTTATTTAATTTTCTTTTTAAGATTATGCATCAATTAGTTTTTTTGAACTTTTAAAAACTTTTCTTTTTTGCTACAAGGGACATATCTCTGGTTAAGGGAGTTGGAAGGGAGTTTATTTCACTGGGAAATAAAGTACGTAAAAATAGAAAATGTGAATAATTAAAAAAAAAGATATAAGGGTTTCATTTTCCTGAATATATATGGACATCAGTATACAAGGATCAATGAAAGAAGTAAAACATCCTTTGACACTACAAAGATTTCTAACCTATTTGGGGAAAAAAAGAGCCTAAAATAAAATTTTTACAAAGTGATATTGTATGTTTCCATTTATATATCACTAATTCTGTATGAATTTGGTTACAATTCAATTTCTAGGTCTCAGTTTTCTGGCTTTGGAAGTTAGGCCAGTTATTTTCTAAGCTCCCTCACAACCTTACCATTCGTTGACTACATGTCAGATAGATATATCTAAGAAAGAAAGAAAAAGGAAGCGATTATTTGCCTTTAGAAAAAATCCTGTTCTGTATAGGTGTGTAGAATTTATATGAATTCAGGAAAAATTTCTTTCCTAAATAAGAGAACCATGAAATGTTGCACACAAAATATGAGAATATCTAAATTCAATAAGCACCCAACCTTTGTGGCCACAGTTCCTTATTACATAAGTAGCAACAGCAGTAGTAGTTGGTGATAAGAATCAGATATAGAAGGGGGTATATATAATATACATAAATACATACAATCCTGGTCAAAAAACAAACCAATATGCTTAAGACATTTGTTTCAGGCTTATCCAACGTGTCACTAAACACGTCTCAAGAGCTCTGTAATGAGTGACAGGAAATTCCAAGGGCACAGAGACAAGTTTAGATGGAATGAGTGGGAGGAACAATGAAAATTACATCAAGAAAACATTGCATTTTCTACTTATGAACAGGGAACATGAAGTTTTATAATCTTAAATGTCAACATTTATTCATTCCCTCACAAGCATATGCTATGTGTAGCCTACTGTGCTAGGCACTAGGTTAGATACAGAGTTTAGAATAGTTCTGATTCTTCTCCAGGTTGCTCTCTGGGTTTCTTCTACCTGCTCCAGCTCTTCATCTTGGAGCCCACTCTAAGTATCCATTGTAGCCTCTCCCTTGATTGGAGCTATCCATTAAGGAGAGTAGCCAGACTAGCTTGTCTCCCTTCCTCTTCAGGGTTACACATTGGATTTTTTCTAACATTTCCTACTCCTCCTCACTGGGTAGCTTTTTGTCCACTCCCCTTTTCCTCTGTCCATATCCCAGTCCTACTTCTTCAATTTCTTTCTTTCTTTTTTTTTTTTTTTTTTGCTGAGGCAATTGGGGTTAAGTGACTTGCCCAGGGTCACACAGCTAGGAAGTGTCTGAGACCAGATTTGAACCCAGGTCCTCCTGACTTCAGGGCTGGTGCTCTAACCACTGCGCCACCTAGCTGCCCTTCTTCAATTTCTTTTATGATTGTCTTCTTCCATTAGGATATAAGCTCTGTGGGAGTAGGGACAATTTTCCTTTCTATTTCAATGTGTATTCCTTCACAGCACTAAACATAAAGTAAATACTTAACAAATGTTTGCTGACTAACTATTGGCTGAAATAAAACATAGCCTTTGTCTTTATAAGGCTTATAGGACAGCAGTACACATAGTGATAATATATGGCAATTTGGCTAATATATTTTCCCACTCCCACTCCCTTATTTGTCTATACAGAATAAGTTTAATTGGATTGTGTGAAAGAAATGAAAACAATTATTTTAAGAGTGTTAAATTTTCTATTCATGTGAATGAGAATGGTAGAACTTGTAAAATTTTGAGTTCCAATGGCAGAAGCTTTGAGAGCCCAGGATCATTTCTATATCCAAAGAAGGCATGAGGAAGACTTTGTGAAGACCCAATTTTGCAATTACACATGACAAAACTCGTTTATTCACACAAACATTTTATTGAACAGCTATTAAAAACAGAGCACTGTCTAGACACTGTATTACAAACATGGATAAGACAGACCTTGCCTTCATGGTCCTTATAAGCTAGGGGCTAAGTAAATTTGCATTCAAAGATAATCATATTATACAAATAGGTACATATATGTGAAAAATACTAAAAAATACATACCTCTCTCCAAAAACAATCAAAGAAAAATGGAAATGATCCATATGTAAAAACATTTATAGCAGCTCTTTTTTGTAATGACAAAGAAGTAGAAAATAAAGTACTGGACATTAATTGAAGAACAGGTCAACAAAATATGGTATGTGAATATAGTGGGAAATTATTGTGTCATAAGAAATGATGAAAGGGGAGGTTTTAGAGAAGCCTCAGAATTCTTGTATGAACTAATATAAGGTGAAGTTAGATGAATGAGGATCATAATTTATACACTAACACTTCTGAAAAGAAAAACAACTTTAAGACTTTAAAAAAAATTGATCAATGAAATGGCAAACTATGAAATGACTGATCACAATTCCAGAGTACCAATGATGAAACAGAGTACTCATTCCCTCATAGAGAAGTGACAGTTTTAAGATGCAAAATGAAACATACAATATCTTTTCACATGGTCAATGTGGGAAATTGTTTTCCTTCACTATGAATATTTGTTAAAATGGGTTTGGTTTTCTCTTCCGCGCTCCCTCCAAGAGGGGAATGGAGGCAGGAAAGAGAAAGGTTTAGGAATAAGGTCCTTGGTTCTCTTGCCATCCTCTCCCCTCAATAAAAAAAGATCAGAAGGAATGTAAGGTCATTGAGATTGTTTTGTCTTTTGTATTTGTATCCTTAGTGCCTATCACCCAGATGCCTAAATAATATAGGTGCTTAATAAATACTCATTCATAGGTTGATTGAAGGATTCATAGCTAAGCATAACAGCTTTGAAAGTTACATTTTGAATTTATCATATAATTAAAAAGAAAAGCAAGCTCTCTATATAGATATTTGTAGTTTCATCTAGACCTTTCTTCTAGTCAACAATGTAGATGGACATGAATATTTTATTTGGTGAACAATTTATTTTATTATACAAAGAAAAAGGAAATTATAAAGTTGCCAACACTAAGTGTCACTCAAAAGCATGGGAAAGAATTTGACTCATTTTAAAGAAACTCAAAATTTATTTCACTAGAGAACCTCCACCACCTACTTAATGCTGAAATGTGATGAATTTCTAAGAACTAGCCATAACTACTTAGCATAAAGAATGATTTGGTTTACCATCTGGTGGTGGGTGGTGGTTTAAAGCAAAAAAAAAAAAAATAACCCCCCCAAACTCAACCCACCTTACATTATTCAACCATGCAAAATGGATGCCAAATATCACAATCTTCTGTCAGCAGACTTAATGCTAGTACATAATGTAGGCACAGGGTGAAGTATGGCCCCATGTGTTCTAGCTGTTCACCAGCAACCCACTTAAGAGTGAGAAATATATTAAAACCACAATAAAGTGCCAGGGAAAAGCATATCTAGGACCAATTGATGAATTTAGGAAATAATATAATCATACATGAGGAAGAGTTTTCTAATACTTCACTGATTTCCTTGGTTGAACCAACTGCTAAATTCAGTGGAGTACTTAGAAACAACCAAATGAGTGACATAAAACATGCTTAACTTGACCCCAACATCCCAGGGAGGGGCAGGGAAACAGTATAGGACTCATAATACAGAGACAAGTATAGGCTTACCATAGAAATGGAATTGATTCAACAAGCATGAATTCAATGAAAAGAACATTTAACTGGAGTCAGATATAGGTTTAAATCCTGTTTTTATGTTAGTAAAACCTTAGGCAAGTTACTTAAATTCTCTAGGTCTATCTGTGAAATAAAGGAATTGGATGAGATTGTGTCTAGAGATGCCTTTCAACTTGAGATATATGGTACTAAGGAGATACTATATGCTAGATGATGTAGATATAAAAATAAAGCTCTGGATCTCAAGAATCTTCAAACCTTTTTTAAAAAATTCAATTTTATTTTATTTTCAACTCTAAATTCTTTCCCTCCCATCCCCTCCTATGCATTAAGACAGCACAAACAAGCAAAAAAAACCACAAACAAAACCCATTATAAACATGTACAGTCAAGGAAAACATATTTTCACATTAGCAGTTAAAGACCTTAGAATCTAATGACCAAACAGTATTACCAACTAATTGGCTATGGGGGGGTTACAGAGAATGAAAAGGTCAAGATCACTGAAGTCAGAGCCTGAGACATATGAAGGCAGCTTGAGAAGAGAATATGGTTAAGTGAAGTTTATTTTAGGATGGGGGAGACCTGAGGTGTTTGTTGACAGAGGGCAAGGAGGTAATGGTGTGGAACAGACTGAAGATGAAAGAGGCAGAAAGGGAATGATGGATGTAACAAGGTCACAAGGGAGCTGGAGGGAAAGGGATTGAGGGCATAAGCAAAAGGTTTAGCTTTGTCAAGAGGAGGGCAGCCTAGTTTTATGAGATTGGAAGAAAAAAAGAGAAAGGAAAGGAAGGCAAAAGAGTAGTTCTAATGAGATAATACTGAAAAGGCCTTCCTTTCTTCTTTCCTTCCCTCTTCCCTTTTTCCTTCTCTTTTTTTTCCTTCCTTCCTTCTTCCCTTTTTCCTTCTTTCCTTCCTTGCTTTCCTTCTTTCCTTCCTTTCTGTGTCTCTTCCTTCCTGTCTCTTTCTGTATCTGTATCTCTGTGTCTCTGTCTCTGTCTCTCCCTCCTCTACTCCCTCAAGTAACACATGAAGGGGATGACCTTCAGTGGGAGAAGTGAATAGATCATAAGGCTAGAAAACAAAGGTCAATCTTGTTCTTTGAGGGGCATTTTGGGATTCTCTCTTGAAGACGTACTTTGTAATTTGAGGGGGGCAAATCTCCATATTTGGTTTTTTCCCCCTCCAACTCAAGTGGGTAGGAAAGATTACAAAAAGGGACCAGCCTCATCACTTACCTCATTTTCTGACGAGCTAGCTGAGAGGAGCACCTCCTGAGCATCAAAGAATTCCGAGACAGATTCAGACATAGAAAGCCGGCTCTCATTAGCAGCTTGCTGTGACAGAGGGAGACTGACATGGATTTGCTCCCCAGGCTACAAAGTAACAAAATGCCAGAGTGTCATCTGTTACAGTATTTCAATGTTGGAACAACATTTCACACAGGTAGGAGCTAGTCTGAAGCACAAAGAATAACTGACCACATGTTTCTAGAAAAAAAAATCCAGTATGATAACAGACTATATGATTGTCACCTGGGAATCAGAGATATCCTGACAAACATACTCAGATGCTGGAGTCTCAATTCTAACTCTTCTACTTATGATACATGTGGCCTTTGGCAAGCCATCTCTAGATCTTACTTAGGTCCTTCATTTGTAAGAGAGGTAGCTGGTTAGATAATTTCCAACATCTTTAAATCCCATAGTACTATGCGAATTTCAGCCTTGTCAAATACAGAAAACCTTTTATCAGAAGACTGGACACTAGTGCAAAGAATACTTTTGACCTCAGAAACATGAATAAATCTACTAAGGCTTAGAAGGCTTATAACCTCTATCAGTGGGTGGAGTACATAAAGCTGTGAAATCACAGATCCTTGAAGAATGAAAATATAACTTGACAGAGTGGTAAACTAGAGCTCTGCCAATCTTTCTTGCTAAGGTACTATGTTTTACAAATTACACTGAAAAGATTTTTATGCTTTAATCTCAAGAATTCAAAAGCATTTGGCAAACATCAGGCGAGGAGTGAACTGAGTTTCATCTTCGAGCCAACTAAGATGAGAATAAAATTTTGTTACAGGAGCAGATGAAAGCTGCTTGTAAACACCCCAACCCTAAAATTCTAAGACTTAGTTCTGTCACCACTGAAATTATGCCTGCTAAGTTAATGAAAACTACTGGGGATATAATTAAAAACAAATTTAATCTTAATAAAATTTTAAGATTGATGAAGGGATATGCTCAGATTGACATATTTTTACCTAGGTACTATCTAAAAAAGACACCAAATAATTCACTTCAATTTTTTTTTTATTTACTCAAAGCTAAATTATTTTATAGGAAATTATTCATATTTGATTGATCCCAGAAAATTATGTGATGCATCAATAAATTATAAGAAAATTATAATTAAGCATATTAATTTTTTCAGACTAGACATGATTTCATTGACTTAGGGAACTCCTAGTGAGGATATTCACTGAACCAGTGCAAACCTGCACTTGCTATATGACTTAACAAATTGTCTGGCTATAGACTAAATGACTTACCCAGGATCCCATAGACAGGACATGTGAGAGATAGGGCTAAATTTATAAAATAGCTATATATTCTGCCATGCTGCCAGCCCCTCCATATGGAAGAGTTATAATGTTAAATTATCCAAATGCAAAGACTATTGTCAGGTAAGACATGATACAATAATAAGGGGCAGGAGGAAACATAGAATAAAAAGATCTGTAGGCCAGGGGTCTGAGGACACAATGGACCACAAAAAAAGAAGAAAGCTTTACTTGTTAAGCAATTAGTTGGAAGTACTTGTTAAGCAACACTTGTTAAGGCACTTGGTAAGGCACTTATCTCTATGTTCTCAGCTTTCTAGACAGGTATATGTCTCAATGAAGACCTTTGAATTAACTGAAACAATCTCCTTGTGATCACACACACATGATTTTTATTTTCTTTCTTTTTTTTATTTTTGGGGAAGGGAAGTCATGAAATCATTATGGATATGAAATTACAGAAAATGTCATTAAAATAGCAGTTTTAGATTGGTGTTAAATACTCTCCTCCTTCTATTATCTCCATTTCATGCCATCACAAAGTAGAGGAAGAAAGTGCTTAAGGCACTATGATTATGGAAATTTAGTTTGAATCTTCAATTAAACTAAAACTAAAAAACTAAACTAAAAATGCCTGGTAAACACTTTAAATAAAGGGCTATTGTGACAGCTACAAAAAAAAAATTCACAATTTAGGACAGAAATAGAGACAAAAATGTTCATTACAGTATCCAAATATCAATAGAGGAGGCTTAGATAAAAGACAAAGGCCATATAAGATGTCAAACATGGAGACTGTTCTTTCACTTTGAAGAAAACAAAATTGTCTGCTGCACAAATATTCAGTTAAGTCATATTTTACTAACAGTAAGAGAACTATTAAAAAAAGAAAAATATCAGTTATGAATCTCAGTGTTCTAAATATTATATAAATCCATCAAAGAACAAAGTCTTACCTCATCAGGGCTAGGAATAATATTTACACTGACAACCTGATCACAAATAATAGACTCTGAATGTATCCGGTTTAAGCGACTCCGTAGCTCAGCATTCTGGTTAAGTGCCTTAAAACAACAAAGATTATACATATAATTTCAAATTAATAAGCAGGCACACAATGGAACAGACACACAAATGTGGCACAGACTAGCTTCTCAAAAAAGCAAGGGCAGCAAATTATATCACACTCTTTTCTCAAAAGCATGCTAGGCCCAAGCCTAGTGGTGAGAAGGTAATAAATGGCCTAGTAGAGACACAGTCATTCTTACATGATATGAGGAAATCTACTGTTTAGTATATAATGCTATTCAGTAAATTTCACTTTGCCACCAGAAAGAATTCCTGTAACTAAAGAATGACCCATTTAGTTCCTTTTCACCAGAAGATCTAGGTCCACTATTTTTAGGCCTGTGCTACCACCACATATATATTATTCTTTTCCAGTGTCTTTCATGAATGAAGAACATTAGAATGATCTACTGGCAGAGAAAGTTGGCTCCTTTAATTTCTGTGCCATTTTCCAAAATTCAGAAATTATTTGAGTGAAAAATGAACATCTTGGAACTGACTTTGGAATGAAATGAATAAAGAAACTACCTTCATTTACTGAGGTAAGTTTCAGCCTGTTTTAATGAGAGGGGCAATGTTTCAGTAACATGAGATACTGGAGTTCTAGGGTTTAGAATATGTGTGGTCATGAAATCATTGAAAGCTGGACTGTAAGTAATAAGCTACCTATTGTAAATATACAGATAATTCCAGAAAAATCAACATTCACATCCTTATTCAACACTAAAAATGTAAGCAGCTGCTACCAAAAAACCCCACAAAAATCTCAGTTGCCAAAATCTCAAATTAGTTCAAATAATAAACCAAAAGGCATCTCAGAGATCATTTAAACTAATCTCATTTTACAAATGAGGAAAATGGGGCCTAGATATTAAGTGATTTGCCTGAGGTCACACAGATGGTTAGTGTAAAACAAAGTGTAGAAAGCAGGCTTCCAGATTCTCAAGATAGATGAAAATGGGAGGGAAATAACTATTTATATTGTGCAGACTATGTGCCAAATATTGTGCTAAACACTATAAATATTATCTCATTAATCCTCATGACAACCCAGTGAAGTAGATATGATTATTCCCCCCATTTTACTAAGTTAAGAAAACAGAGGTTAATCACTTCCCTAGAGTCATACATCTAGGAAATGTCTCAGGCTTGGTAGACAGACAGAAAGAAAGATCTATAAAAGGAGGAAGGGAGGAAGGGAAGGAAGGAAGGAAGGAAGGAAGGAAGGAAGGAAGGAAGGAAGGAAGGAAGGAAGGAAAGAAAGAAAAGTACTTATTAACTGCTTATTATGTGCCAGGAAACTGTGCTTAAGTACCAACGACACTATTACAAAGGAATAAAGCAGCCTCTGCCATCAAGGAGCTTCTAATCTGAGTGAAAAGATCTTTCTATATTATATTATGCAGCTTTTCTTCCAGTGTGTATCTCTGGGTGCTTTGGAATTTCCTGGTAAAACTACCTGCTATTACATAGAGTTTGGTATAAAGTAAGAGTTCTTTGGACCCTAACTAGAACTGGAATTCCAAGAGCCCCAGAGGAACTTCATTGTGATATAGTTAATAATAAATATGACCCCAGAGTATGGATCCAAAAGAGGATTCCAAGCATTTTATAATAGCACTTATATAGTTACACGCACATTTGCTGTTATAGGGAGATACAGTTAATTAGGCTTTGTATTCTGATTACCTGATTGCTTTACAATGCTGCCTAGAAATACTGAAAGAATTGATACAAAGCTCTAAGTGGCCAGGTTGGGGTCATAAGGGTGGTGGTGCAGTCAGGTAGAAAAATATGACAGAGAAAAAGTGTGTCCCCCATTTTGAGAAAATTGATAAGAACTTGGATGAAAATAAAGTGTCTTGGATACAGGAAAATAAACCACTAGATTAATTTTCTGTACTTAACAGTGATATAGAAAATTTAAAGGTGTCTAGTTTCCATATTCTTGGAACTTTGGGAATTAAAAAAAAATGCTGTTTTTCTTTGATTCAATATAAAATAAATTTTCAGAAGAATTTTAATTGTACATTTCTCCAAAGAGCCTTTGGTCATTTTTTCTTGGGAAGCTACCCCAGTTAGTTGTGACTTTAAAATATTCCTCATACTCTCCATGTATGACTTCTGTATTGTCTATGAATAAGCCTGAATATTCTCACTCTGTTATAGTCTAGAATACACTGAAGTTGTTTTGGGTATGAAGATCTTTGTAACCACCTGTACAAACATATACACACATTTACAGAAACGTACACATAGAAAGACAGCTGATAAAGTTCATATACTTATATATATACATACAGAGTCATCTGCTTCCTAGGTGGGAAGGTATGCCTCTAATATATACCAGCTACGTGATCATTGAAAAGTCACTTAATTTCTCAGTGACCCAGGCTACCCATTAAAATCTCCCAATGGAAATAACACACACACACACACACCTCATCTTCTCTTCCCCTCCCAAAATTATGTGTGATTACTATTGTTGAATGACTATGAACTGAGCCACTATGTGTGATTAAAATCAGTCTCTAGCCATTTTATCTAAATGGATGTCATTTATTTATTTATTTTATTTCTCATTTATTTCTCAGCTCTACTGAAACAATATGGCTAGCATAGCAGCTGCATGATAGATTAAGATTAAATGTGAAGAAAATTTCCTGACAGTGGGAATCTTAAAATAAATACCAATATTAAAGAAAGTCACAGAATTCTCTTCTTTGAAAGTATTGCAGAGTGGGTTAAACTTTTATTGCCCTCATGGGTTTAAATAAGGTCTTGTCCTGAAGACAGAGGAGAATATTAGATAATCTCTCAAGGTCTCTTCCAGTAGTGAATGACTTGGACTTTGGAAAGGAATAACTATGTGGAAAATATTATGACTGATAATATATATGCAGTGGTAGAAGAACTGTTCGTTTTAGATAGGACACAGAAATAAACATCCAGTCACAGGTAGGGCAATCTCAATAGCTGACAGCCCAGCATGCAAATAGCCCAGTTCTGAGTCATTCTTAGCTCTTGCCTTATTTTATCTTGATCACTTACCTCACAGAGAGTCATGAGACTCACTGATATTAAGTTCTAAATGAAATGTTGTAAGCTTCATTTTAACAGTTAACCTCCAGCATAAACTCTGTTACTATTATTTGCTTAGATAATGCTAGGATTGTACTAACATATTTTCTCTTTACTACTGGTTTCTAGGATTCACTTTTGCAACTCTATCCTCTTCCTTTGTAATATTTGAGAGACTAGTATTCTCAGAGAATTGGTGCCTTAATGAATAGCTATCAAAATAAATCAGAGGCAAGAAAATGGGGTTCGATAAATGAATGGAGTAATGGAGAAGCTGACACCAAAAGTATGGTGTTGAATTATATTGTTTCAAGTGAGGGAAAAAAAAAAGACTGCCTATTATAATTTAACACATTAGCAAGTAAGGAAAACTATAGTGATGCCTTGACCAATAGTATTGCTTCAAGAGATATGTAATTTTTAGATGCACCATCTGATCCCATAGCATGCCATTTACAAAGAAATAATTCTTTATTCAGCCCAAATCATGAAAAGTATATTACAATCAGTCAAAGAATGGATTGATGAATACAAATTCATTTAAACTATTATGTTTGGTTTGCCTTTCCATTTAACATGCTCAAAAACTCCCTCTTCCTAGGGCTGTCAGAACATTCAATCACATCTTGCCTATGTAAACTTTACACGATCAACTTATTTTTTCATGGTCCTTCTCCTGAGGGGACAAACATAGTTAATGTAAAACTGCTTCCTTGTCCTTAAAAAAAAAAAAGAAAAAAAGATCTGTACTGAAAGCCCTGGAACAAACACAGATGCCTAAGTTAGCAAAGCTGAACCAGTGATCTCAAATTCTGTCCAGTCCCCCACTACTCATGTCACCAGCTTATCTGCATACTGCATATCATCATTGGAGGAAGAACTACTATATTCATATTTTATTCAATAAAAACTGTTGGTTTCTAAAAGGAAACTCATTAATACGAGTCAGATAAGAGAGCAAAGGCATGAAATGCATAATAAAATGAGTTTAGGGCAAAGTTTGCAAATTGAAACATTTTGGATAAGAATATATTAAGTTTGGCTCAAAGAAAGCATCTGAAAGATAAGAATGAACTTGGGGCTCTAAAAATGATCTTTGTAAGCCGTTTGCTGAGTTATTTTAGGGATTTTTTAAAATATAAATACATATAAGATATCTAATAAAAAATAGGATTTGTGAAACTTATTAAGTTCTAAGAAAATAGTACTTTTATGTGACTAAGCTAAGAAATGATGACGTCTGGGATTGCTTCTTCAACCTCAAAAGCTTGCTATTGGGTACACTGATGAAAAAAGATGGGTACTCATTATATGACTGACACTTTTTTTTGGAGACAATTGGAGTTGTAACTTGTCCAAGTTCACACAGTTAGTGTCTGAAGCCAAATGACTGACATTTTAATACTACTACTATAAATATTGAGCTAATTTTTCCTCTTCTATTCTCATGTGGAACTTCCATTGCTGTGCACAGGTCAGATTCTGTGGTCATTTATCTACAATCAACTCTCCTTGTAATAAGCATAAGCACAGAAGAGAGGAGCTAATGTCATGTGGAATGCAGTACTAATTATGCTAATCCAGTAGTACCAAAAATGCTTAAATCTGTCACTTGAAGGATTCTATTTTAAACAGAACATGTGGTATAATTGATTTGGAATTTAATTATTTACAAAGAGATACCAATATAAAATGTTCTCTTCTCCAGGTATAAATCCGGAATCTAATATAATATCAGCCAACTTTCTCTATACATCTAAGTCAATTTTAAAGTTTCGAGAGGGTGAGCATAACATGGAGTGGATTTCCTGCCATCTAGGGGAGGGGTGGGGACTAGGGGGAAAAATGTGTAATGGAAAGCTTTGTAAGGATCAGTGTTGAAGAATTACCCATACATATGTTTTGCAAATAAAAAGCTTTAATAAAGAAAAAAAAACAAAGATAAAAAAATAAAAAGAAACTCACTTTCCCCTAAAAAAAAAAAAAGGGTGAGCAGCAGCAGAGTGCTTATGATAAATGTCCAAATAAACATAAATGCCAGCATATATGCAAATAAAACAAAAACAATGTGCATAGTCTTTAACACAAAATAGGGAGGTAGGAAGAATGTAGAGAATGAATCCACTAAATATATATACTACTAGGTACTACCAAAAAATACAGCTTGATGAGTATAAATACAAGATGTACTTTAATAGTGAATAACATTTTTGATTCTCAAAATGCAAGTCAATTTCAGGAGGAGAAATAACAGGTATATATGTGTATATAAACATATTGTATGCATGTGTGTGTGTGCGCGTTATGTATATCAATCCACACATGCATAGCATCTAGTAAAGTATCTTATATACATAGATGGAATATAAAATCTTTTAAAATGAGCTTATTTAATATTAGAAAAGGAATGCTTCGTAAAGCACATCCTTCGGGTAAGTATATAAACAGCTACTTGAGCATGGCAGGTAATATTTTTGCTGAAATGTAATAAAGAATATTAATTTCATGTTCTTTAAATGCTACATGCTTTATTCAGTGATCATGAATTTTGCTGAATTAGTACTGCTACTATTGCTGTGGCTACTCCTCCTCCTCTTCCTCTTCCTGTCATGTTTTGTAAAGCATTTTCCTTATACAACTCATGAAATAGTGTAAGATACATCATCTCTTCCACCTTCCTCCCATTTTATAGGACCCCTGCAGTTCACCAAGGTTGATTTGTCCACAGCCACATTGCTAATAAGAGGTAGGACTCAAACCCATGCCTTCTTATTCCAAGACCAATGGTTCTTCCATTATATCATGTCAGGAGACTTTTGAAATACCTGAATGCTTTGATAATTTGAAAATATGTATCATTATAATTTAAATAAAATACAAAATTTAAAAAAAAACTCTGCTGGATTTAAATAAATTGCAGAGTACAAGATAGGAAAGCTGGAGCTTGAATAATTTAAGGAAAAAAGATCTGAGGCCATTAACTTAACATGAACCAACAGCATGATGAGTTTTCTTTAAAAGAAAAGCCATAAACCCAATGAATCCTGGACTGCATTAATAAAAGACAATGTCTACATGCCAAGGAAAATTCTCCCTATTGTGTTCCATTGTGGTGAGAAAAAAAAAATTTATGATCATTTTCTGGTTCTACATTTTAAGAGCTACAATAACAAACTAGAATCATCACAGTTCTAATTGTAATAAGCTTTTAGAATTAGTATAGGTGTAAGTAGGTATTATCAACATTTTATTTTCTAATTATTTCCTTAATCATTGAGACTTTTGGATGGAAAATGAAGATATTAAAGAAGGTCTAAGGTAGAAAAAAATGGGGAATTTAGCCTGATGAATGATAAAAGAGAGAAATTCAAGTCTTTGAAGGGCTGTTTAGAAGAGAAAGAAATAGATCTATTTTACTTTGGTCCAGATAACAGAATTAGAACTGATAGGTAAAAGTTGAAAGGAGACAAATTTAGGTTTAATCTAAAAAAGACTTTTCTAATAGTTGTTTAATAAAAAAAATAAATTGTTTAATAATATTGTGAAGTATCTTCTGGGAAAGTGATTTCCTTGTAACCGAATCTAAGTAGTACCTCAATAACCATTTGTTATTAATACTGCAAAATTTCCTATTATATATAGTAGGAGAATGGATGGGACAACCTCTAAGTTCCTTGTGAATTCCAAGAATCTCTGATAACTGCTCTTTGGACCATTCTGTAGTAATTACATTAAGATCTTAGAATGTTCAAGACAGATTTTATTTGAACACTTATTATCAAAGCTCCTGGAAGGATTACTTTCTTTTCATAATGATAAAATATAGCAATAGAATTCACAAATGGAATGTTTTAATTTGGGGATCATTCAACTACATCCTTGAATAATTTTTCAATTCTTTGAGGATAAGATGGGCTCATTTTTTTTTTCTTTAAATAGACTATCATGAATATAACTGTGTATATAAAAAAAGAGCTTGTTAAATATGGGGAAATTTTTGTGAAACCAACATATGCCCACTGAAGAATATGGCCTGAAGAAAGATCATATAAATAGAATTCTATATTCTTTTTTGTATCTGTGTAGTTTTTCTTTTCTTTTTTTTTTAATGTTATTTGAAAGATGAGCAATACCATGGAAAAGGGGTTGGAGTTTGACACTGGAATTTTATTAATACTATTCTAACCAGAATATCTTATAAATCCAATCTTATAAGAATTTATAATAACTATTTCTAAAATAGAGCACCTTGGTCTTGCACACACTATGAAAACCATTCTCAATTAATACACTTGATATCATCTTTGTTTAAAAGGAATATTCTCACTGATTCATCATTTCTCTCAGTCATTGCAGCTATAACTCTTAACACTATCAGATTTCTTTTACAAATCTTCCTTTCAGTAACAATCACCATTCATACTACTTTGCCTTCACCATTAAAACTAAGTGGAAGAGAGAGTTGTGATGTTTCTAGGGACAGAAAAGTGAAATTTTTCAGTTGTTTCCAAGAATGATTACATGTTTCATTTTTCATACTCACTCAACAATCAAAATAGTCATTTTGGTTATCAATTAAAGACTGCCCAAGTATCTACTGGCCATCTGAGAATCAGCATTCTGGGAGAAACTTCAAGAAATTAACACTTAAAAAAAGAAGTTCCTGTTCTGCATATGGAAAGTTAGCCACTATTACTGATCATGCTATGGAAGATCATTTGAATTTGATGCTCAAAGCAGCACAATGGAAATTAACTGACCACACTTTTATCCTATGTGAAGGGACAATAAAAGAGAACTGGAATAAAACCTACAAAAATAAATGATACTGCAATAGCACCAAATATAATGATGTTTGTCCAAGTCTAAGTTTTATGGTCCAAGGGGAAATATTCAAGCAGAATCTGATATGTACAGGAAGCCACTTACCCAGGATTTGTTTGCTCCATCGCTCTGATCCAAGGCACCAGGAAGTGAACAATATTTTACATAAACACTGGGTTCTCACATAAAGTTACACAACATTGAATTCTCACAGGACTTAATTTAAGAGGATAGACAGATAGGTCAAATGAAGAGAAGGGTAAATATGGGTATTTAAATGAAGTAATTCTGAATGGGGCAGAAGAGCTCAAAGTATAGACAGTCTAAAGGATTTCTGGCAGGACTTTCAAATTTAATGTGCACAATAATTTGATATAAGTAAATTTCATTGTATATTTTGTTTTCATTTGTGCCCAACTCTTTATGAATTCCATTTGGGGATTTCTTGGCAGAGATATTGGAAGCATTTGCCATTTCTTTCTCCAGCTCACTTTACAGATGAGGAACTGAGGCAAATAGGGTTAAGTGACTTGCCCAGGGTCACACTGCTAGGTTGGAGGCCAGATTTGAACTCAAGATGAGTCTTTCTGACTCCAGGCCTGTCCCTCGATCTACTGGGCCACCTAGCTGCCCCTCAGGCAAATACATATTTATCATATCATAAAGTTGACTCAAGAGATAAGAGAGGTTTTCCAGGCAGGAAGAAATTCTAAGAGAACAATTACAACTGATTGATCAAACAGAAAGAAAGAAAAGAATGATAGTTATTTCATTATTTTTCAATGCATTAAAATATATATTACCTGGAATGGGGGAAGAATCTATAAATGAACATTGCATTCAACAGTGCTAATTGTACATGTTGAAATGGACAGATATTGTATGCATGACTTACTTAGACATTCATATATCACACTAAAAGTAGGGACTACATTACGTGAACTTAAGAAGACAGGCAGGTACTAGGGTTGAAAAGTCAAAGAATCAGAGTATGCTACCAAGTAAAGTTTTATTTTTATGAAAATTTAAGAGCTTGCTTTAAAACTTCTTGGAAAATGAGCATGCTCTTTTCATTTCTCTTTGGCCATGGTAGCAAAACTGCAGATGAAAACATATTATCAGTGAATAACCTGATGACCACACCCACGATCTACAGCCTCTTTAGTAGGAATGTTTCTGCCCCCCTGCCCCTCTTCACTTAGGGGCAATGTGACATGCATTCAGAAACAAAGCCAAAGCTTACCTGAGAAAGTGATTGTCTGAGTCTAGCCATCTGTGTACTGTGGCCTTGATTGTGATCTTGTTCAGAAACCATCTGCTTTAGCTTTTCTTTCTCAATAGCTATGCTGTTAAAAGCAGACTTCAAAAGGGAATGCACTGAAAGGAAGGAAAGAAAGAAAAAATATTATGTTTTCAGAAAGTTCAGAAAATATACATATATTTTAGCAGTAGCTACACATGATATATTAGGACATCTGCGTGTTCTATTGCTGTGGAGAATACAGTAATTTTTAATTGCATCAAAGATTACCTGGAAACAAGATATTTCTTTTCTAGGTACTAGAAACCTTTTCCATTTCTTTTGACCAATTAATAATCTAAAATGAATACAACCTAATTAAATGTCATCCACAAAAGTGAATGTCAGAACATCTATATTTGAAAAGAAAAAAATTAACAAGGGTTAATTAGAGGGGAAAACTTTTAAGTCTTAAAGGGTTGAGTAATAATGCAGTGATTAGCATTTAATACTTAAGAAATTATTTGGGAGTGATAAAGTAGAAATAAAGCTTTAACTATACTATCTATGAATTGTTATGTGGATTTTATCATCAACTGTTGCCTAAAGTCAGTTCATTAATTAGTCAAAAAGCATTAAGTGCCTACTTTGTGCTAAACATTGGAAACCCAATGAAAGTCCCAAAAGTCCCTTCTTTCAAGGATTTAGTCTAATGAGGAGACAACATGAAACTACATACAAAAATTATATAGAGAGAACAAATGGGAGATACTCAATAAAAGGAAGATATTAACATTGAGGAAGCCTTTTTGTATCAGAGAAGGCTTTTTGAGAAAAGACAGGATTTTAGCTGGGATGTGAAGGAAATCAGGAGGCACAGATAAAGAGAGTGGTCCAGGAATGGAGAAAAGACAGTGTGGAGATGGAGGGTCTTATTTGAGAACCAGCAAGGAAGCCAATGTCCCTGAATTTCAGAGCATGGAGGGGGCAGGGTCAGGATGGAGCAAAGGAAGAGGGAATTAAGGTATAAAAAGATAGGAAACATGGAGGAGGATGACTTAATGAAAAGTTTTTAATGTCAAATACATTTGATTTTGGAGGGAAGGATCTCCAGCACTTTGTTTTGAAATAAAGAAGGATATGGTATGCAAGCTGAGTGGTATAGTGGACACAGCACTGTCCTGGAGTCAAAAGGAGCTGAGATCAAATTTAGCCTCAGACACTTAATTTACTAACTATATAACCCTGGGCAAGTTACTTTAACTCTACTTGCTTTCAGAAAATTTTATCAGAAACAAACCAAAAAACAATTCAGATATATGGGAGCTACAATTAGAATTGTTCAGGATTTATCAGCAGCTACAAATAAAAAAAGGAGGTCCTGGAATATTATATATCAACAATCAAAATAACTAGGCCTGCAGCCAAAAATATAACTGTTGTGTATTGTCAAAATGAAATATAAAAACAAAAGAATGCCATTTTAAAAAATGGCAACAGCACTATCTCATCTCCATCCAGGCATTGATATTTTGCATCTGTTCAAAGGTCCTAGTCCCATAGTAATAAATCTCAGATAAAAAAATAAGAGCTGGAGGCCCTGATCCAAGAAGCAACATTAAAAGCTGAATTCGCCCTGCCTCCCCAACCCCCCCCATTTATTTTTTAAGTGGTTATATCTAAATAATTCACCTAGCCATCATGAATTCTCACTTACTTTCTTCATCTTACTTTCCAGGAAGGAGGATTTATAGCTCTGTGCTTGTGCCCTAGAAAGAAAATGTGTCATTTCAATAGGACCTTTGGAATTCTCTTAAAGCTGGGATTTATGAAGAGGGCCAGGATTTCAAAGAACTAGTCAAAATTTATTCAGGAAATCATTTGTCATTTCCCTTTAAGTATTGCTAAAATTCATCAACATGTATCCACTCAAAGCTATTTGCCAGGTATACCTGGCCTGCAAAAGGCAAAAGACAGAATGGCTTGAGCAGGGAATCCATGCTCCCCATCAGGAAAAAATAACACAGCTGTAAGGGAGCAACATATTTAAGCCTCCAAAAAAAAAGTTATTGAGACCATGCTAAGAAAAAGTGTCTGGTTGGAAGGTTTAACCATAGCACAAAGGTCAACAAGTTGTGAAGAAGACAAATTTGCTCCCATTTCTGTGCTAATTCCTATTCTCTGAAAAGAATTTGCCTCTACTGCTCACACTCCACCCTTAGCCTTCTGATCTTGCCTGTCTGTCCAGGGTCTGCATCTCTGGCATTATACCTAAGCCTATCTCACCCAAGAGTGTCTCATGCTTCCAAATTGTACCAACTTCCAGTCCAGTCTGAAAAAAAGGAAAATGAAAGGAAGTGACCTGGAAAGTTAATTTACAATTGGATGTTACTGATACTATCTTAATATCATTCCTCTAAGGAGAATTTGTGTTTTTAAAAGTAGGATAACTGGATACCAGCAGTGTCTCTAAAGGAATAAGCATCTCTAATGATTCATTTGTGTAATGGAAATATTACAAAGCTACAGATGTATGAGATTTTGGGTCCTTTCCAGGTAACCTCTAATCATCCTAAAGATGTTACTGTTTATTTACAGACTTATAAAAGTCTAGATCCAGCACCTAACAGAGTATTTTGCACTTGATAGGCATTTATTGGAAATGAGATGATATTTGTAAAATGATTATCATAGTGCCTGGCATATAGTAGGCACTTACCTTCTCTTACCACTTTCTAATTACTTGTTGAATTGAATGGTATCTAGAATGAATTGTATATTTTTTTGTTGATGAATTATATATTAGTTTATTAATTAATAACCAATAAGTAAAATTATATTAATATAAAATACTGTAACATTGCATGTTAACTGTATTGATTAATTGTTCAGTCATGTCCAACTTTTCATGACCCTATTGGGGGATTTTTTGGCAGAGATATTAGAGTGATTTCTTCTCCATATCATTTTACAGATGAGGAAACTGAGGCAATCAGGGTTAAGCGACTTGTCCAGGTTCACATGGCTAATATGTACCTCAAGCCAGATTGGAATTCAGATCTTCTTGACTCCAGGCCAAGTACCTATCTACTTCGCACCCAGCTGCCTTGTACATTAATTAGTACCTAATAAATAGCAACAGAGAACCACAGACTGGGATCTTAAAAACAAACAAAATTTTTTAAAAAAAGGATCTTAGAAACTATCTTGAACAATCCCTTTAATATATAGAGGAGGAAACCGAGACCAAGAGAACTGAAATCAACTCTTCTAGTTGTCACAGATTCTAAGAGGCAGAGGTTGAATCTGAACTCAGATCTTGTGACTGCAAACCCATGAATGAAAGACACTGAGATAAGTCAGACATTGATTTTAAGGTAACTAATGGACTTGCCATATTGATACTTGGTTCAATCAAAACTGTGACCTGTGACATTCATATTTCTTTTTTTCCCCCTAGAGTCCCTATCAGATTTTCATGTTTTGGATAGGTATCTAAACCATATAATCAAGGTACTTTTCCTATAAAGATGAAATACAGAGACAAAACAAATATTGTGGTTTTCCACTGTGTGTGAAAATTGTTCTCAACTAATATAAGAAAATATATTTTCAACACAAGATGACTTCATTAAATATATTCCATTGTAGTAGAATATCAGTAAAAAGAAACGTACTGTATACACTATAGGCACATGTATGTGACTATATATACATGTGGTTTCTGAAATATCCCATAGGGAGAAGGTATAAAAATAAAATGTCATTTTGTAATATAGCTAATTAACATAGCCAGCATTCCTGCCTAAGATAAAAGGAGAAAATGATAGATTTAATGGCAGGAAGGGGGCCTTTTAGTGTCAGAAATATGAATTGCCTTTGCCATTTGCATTCCTATTATGTGTGCCTCTATTTTAGTATTCTCTTTGTATATGTGCCTCTTTTTTGCTACTGCTTCCCAGTATAATTATAAAAGAGTGTGGCCAAAGTTTGTGGACATTTTTCAGTATTACCGTTCATGTTATATGCCATTCCTATAAATGGCTTTGCTTTGAAAAACAAGAGGAGAAAGCAAAGGAGAGATGGAGAAAAAGACAGAAAATGAGAGAGAATCAGAGACAGACACACAAAGAGGCAGAGACAGAAAGAGAAAGACAGAAAATGAGAATAAATGGCCAGCTCTAACCAAGGAAGAATGATTTGGGGAAGTTATATTACAGATCTGCAAGTTACCTTTCTGAGCAATGAGACAAAATTCTTCTTGAAGCTTTGTGTAATCTGTGGAAGTTTCCAGGGGGTCAGTCAGGTGGCTTGGGGGAGTCTGAAATTCAATATCTGCACAAAGATTGGGGTTGGAGGAATGCAACCGAACAGGTGACATTGTTGCACTGAAAGGAACCTGCGCAGAGAATCCAAAAATTAGGAAAGCCGAGGATCTCATCATGCCATCTTCTGACAGGCATCAGATTGGACACTTTTGCACTCTACATAAAATGCAAGAATTTTTGTGGATGGCAGACTGAGGACAATTGTTCTCTTCAATTTTAAGGGTCATGCTACTTTCATGGATTCTGTTTCCTCTATACCTCAGCATTTTAAAAACTATTATACTGAAAATCAAGAGTGACTGCTAGTTGACTGCTAAGGAGAGGAATATGAGCTCTGATTATCATTCACAGCACAATGCATGGAATCAAGTCAAGAGCATTTGGCCAAAAGCTGAGAAAAGGAAATATGACACATCAGACCTTTACTTCTAAAATCTGAATTAACAGTCACATTGTCAAGTTGTTTTATATATATATATATATATGTGTTTCTCTTTAAAGCTTGAGAGAGGCCCATCTATCAAATTGGACATATACACCCAGGAACATTTCAGCAATCATTGAAGCACTTGCCTTATAATGTAAGACACCAGGAAAAAACAAATACTATGGTTGTCCATTGTATGTGAACAATATCCCAAACTAATATAATACAATTACAAAGAAATATATATTTCAAACACAAGATGACTTCATCAAATATATTACATACAAATAGAATGAAATGTACCACATTTAGTCACAATACTGTAGCCACACATATGACTACACATACATAAAGTTTCACATTGTAACAGATTTTCCCTAGGGTCTAGTAGAGCTTCCATAAACAGACTGCCTCCTTGAGTTTACTGGCTATTGGGCTGACAAAAAATATATTTCTCCTGCCTTTTAAGAGACCTCTTCTCATTACAGATGCCAATACAGCTGACCAAAGAGAAGTTGCCTCATACTTCCTAAAAATAAATCAAAACCTTTTGGAAAGGTGAACCATATATTTCTCTTTACACCGCATTATCCATCAATTTCTATCTAACTCTCATTGGGTAAAAGTCTCCAAGAGCTGAATTATTATCTTTTCCCTCGTGCTGAATTTCTTTAAATATTAAAAGGGAAGATGGCTCACAGAGGACTTCCATCAATGGTCTGCCAAAACTATAACTTCTATTTTCTCTCTCTTTATTTACATTTCTATTTAGAATCTAAAAAAAGTTTCTGTTTCCAATTTTTAACCAGCTTTTCAAAAGGGATGTTAAATGTTGTCCTAATGATATTTTTTGTTATTCATCCTTCAGTTTAAAAGAGGACCAGTGACTTCGCTGATGATGTAATGACTTGCATGGGAATATTACTGGGGAGAGTAGGTTTTGCACTTCTGATTTCCTTGGTTTAGGACATTTCCCTTGTGGAAACTCCCTCTTCTGATGCAGATTTCCAATTCATCTGCAACTTACAATCTAAAAGAATTGCATGGGGGTATTTAATGGTTAAGTGACTTTCTCTCATCACATAGATAGCATGTGTTAGAAATGGGACTTGAATCAGAAATGTATAAGCATTTCCTATACCATATCACTTCTTATCTTCATTTTATATAAATATATTTCTTTATTAACAAGCCAGGCAATTTTTCAAAATTATTTCCTGACCTTTTAGAAGCTCATAGTGCACAGAAAGATAACGGACAGAGAACATGTATTTCAAAAGGACATAAAATTGAAGTCTGTATTTTACACAAAATATGCTTTCCTGTCTATACAGTCAACATCTGAATTTTTTTTTTCTATACTAATGTAAAGTTAATGATGTAAATTTTAGGTAATATATTAATGTGGAATACATTTTAATTTAAGATTATGTACATTTACTTCTGTATTTGTTAATGTAAAATTTATATGCTTTATTTAAGTTAAGCTGCACTGTCAGAATATTTTACTATTTTGTTAACATCTACCTTCCCTATTTACAAGCTTTTAGTGGTTATATATCACTGAATCACAAAACTAGAAGGCACTTCAGTCATTATGTAGTCCATCCTATATCTGGTGCTGGGACAAATAGTCATCAAAAGCCATCCAACATTTGCCTGAAGATCTCCAATAAAGCAGGGCTTTCTACCTTAGGAGGCAAGTAGCTCATTCCATTTTTGGATAGCTCTAATTGCAAAGAAGCTTTTTCCTAATGTCAAGTTCATAGACCTCTTTCTAATCTCTACTCTTTTTCTTATTTCTCCTTGGGTCAGAAAGTACAAGACAATCCTTCTTAAACAGGAAAAATTTTCAAGACAGCTATCAGGTCTCTCCTAAGCCCCTTCTTCACAATAAACCTATTTATTGGTTCCTGTAATCGATCCTGATATGGCATAGAATAACCTTGTTATTCTGGTTGTTTTCTTCTAGATTCTCTCCAGTTTATAAATATCTTTCCTAAAATGTTGTGTCCAGAATTTACTGGTCTGAATAGGAAAAAAGAAAGTATTTATGCGAAATAATTATATATGTGTGTACACATGCATACATCTATGTATGGGTATTTACATACACATATGTTTTTAAGTATAAATTATACCTATACAGATAAAATTGAATTTCATTTAGTCACAGTGTTCAAGTATCCCTTTCATTTAGAGAGATCATATAAAGCACTTAAAATGACAATCATTTCACTAAAATAAGAAGTATATATTAATTTTAAAATTGTTCATTTAAATTTATTTACTCAAACTTTAACAAAACAGATATTTAAAAAATGTTGTCTGTCCTCTTCAATGTACAAATAATTGTTTAATAATGAAATGCAAGTTTTAGTCAATTCAACTGAAAGCCCAGATATAATACAGAAGCCCATTACTCAATAGTTCATAGGACTATCAACTGTTTTGTCAACTAATTGTGCTAAGATGATCCAAAGTCACAAATAAGGGAATTGACCTTTAAAATATGCTATTTACTATAATAATTATAAATTCAGCTCATAAACTTAGTACTCTCTATAAATCAGGAAAATGGAAGATTTCTGCTCCCATGGTGAAAAAGATATTCTGCTTTATATTTCATACCTTACACAGCTTTTGTATTAGTTAAACTATTCAATTTCTCTTCACAATCTACTCCAACATAGCTTAAGAACTTACATCTTAGCTCATTGTCCTAAAAACTCTACATCTATTTTAAATTCCAGTTTAGCAAGCTTCTCTCCTTCAATATATTTACAGCTCTTTGTCTTGGACTTCTCCGGGCCTTATTTTAACATTAAAAAAAAAAATTTAAAACTGCCTAGAAAAAAAGTCTTTTATTTTTGCTGTTTATCCTTTTCATACTTTATCTCCCGATGTGGCACCTCAATTTCTTTCACACAAAATGGTTTTTTCCCTTTTGAAGAAATCATCTATCTATGAAAGAACTCAAAGGCAGAACACACTGAAGAAAAGGCACAAGTTTTGAACATTGAGAACTGAAGTTTGGACACAGGCTTTTCAATCTTTTATTTGTATCAAATCCTATAACCTCTCTTGATCTCAGTTTCCTCATCTTTAAAATAAAGCTACTGGAGTAAGCAATCTCCAAAAGACCTTATATTTCCAAATCTATGATGTGAATTCTTTTCTCCAACTTAGTAGTTTCCATTTGAATTCATCTTCTCTTTTCCTCTATCCTCTTCACAGATGTTTTGAATAATCATACCACAATCAAAGCAAACAAACAAAAACTAAAAACCAGTAATATAGAACCTAGCCATGGTGATGTGTTTTTTCTTAGTAAAAGAGTTTATATAGAAAAAAAAAATGAAAACAATGTTAGAGAAAACAAAAATATAATTTGAGCAAATGCCACTGGAGAAGAGTTGACATTCAAGTCTGATTCCCCCCTAGATCTGGAAGTGGGATAATAGCATTCTCCATAACATACATGCACATACATGTGTGACTCTTGCCATACAAAAGGACAGACAGAGGAATTATGCCATAATTATGCTGAAGAAAAAGAATGAGTTATGGCTGACTCCACATAAAGGTGGAAAGGGCAACTTTGGGGTTTTACAGTTTTATACTTTGTTTATACAATTTCCCATCCTTATAAAACTATCCCTTGATTTTTAAATCCACTCACTGTTGTAGCCACTGCCGCTGCTAGCCTCTGTCGGCGCCGTGTGGTGCTGAATTGGCCCTTCGGAGGTGGCCCTTCCTGACAGTGAATGGAAGAAGAGAAGGGAGGAGATAACAAGGAATGGGAAAGGAGATAATGGGATATGGGAGGATGAAAGATGATCAGACAAGGGAGAGGGAGAGTCTTTATACTGAATTTTACTTTCACCAACCCTTAACATTAAGAAGAGCTTGATAGCATCCATGCTGGTGAGGATAATTTTCTTATTCTCACTGCAAGATGTCTAAACTGTCTCAAGTTTGTTTGCTGAATAAATCCCTTCCCCCACTCTAGGATTTGAAGCATTATGAACTGATATGTAAATTTTGAGATTAAACAAAAAAATTAAAAAATAAATTTGAATGTTATTTTAATTCCTTAATGTGATGTTATATGAAGTTAGAACGTAAAAAAGATGCTATGAAGTACTTGAAGTTTCAATGATGTTGATTTTAAAATCATACAACTTTAGAAAGCCTTAGCAACTGATTATCAACTATCATGAATGGTGTCCTAAGAACCTAAAGGAACTTAGAAAATTGGGATTGAGGAGATAAAAATGACTTGTCAAAAAAGATTCTTGTTCTCTTTCCAAACCATCTAAAAATATCCAGTACTTTAAAATGCATTTTTCTGCAGCAGCAGTAGATTTTCCAGGAAGAACAGGACAGATCATACAATATAATGAAGTTATCAGGAGCCCTAACAAGATACAAAAAGTTCTACAACCTTAACTAGGAGAAAACTGATTCATTCAAAGATATTTCAAGACACAGAGTCACATCATGAACTCTCCTCCATGTCAATAATTTCATGCTTGAACTTCATAATATGTTGAACCCTAAAAGATTTCACTTGTGGAATAATTAACCATTCCTTGTCCCCTTTATATTTTGACCAGAAATTATCTCCCTCATCACCCATAGCTTTTCCCAGTAATGAGATCTAATCCCATCCTCAATTTAAATAGCCTTACTTCTTGAAGTGACCTGACAGATTGTCTTCCCCAGATTTTAATAGGAAAAAAAATCAGGTTAATATTATTTTTTATCTATTATGAATCCAGAACAAACAAGTTACTATAGAAAAAACAGTCATATATGAAGAATTTCAGCCTAATTTAAATCTAATTTAATTTTAACTTAAATTATTTTGTCCCTTTTAAGTGTTCCCTTTTCTTTCCCTTCCTCAAAAAATTTTTCTCGGGGAAGCTAGATGGCACATTGGATAGAGCAACAGCCCTGAAGTCAGAAGGACCTGAGTTCAAATTTGACACTTAATACTTCCTATCTGTGTGACCCTGGACAAATCACTTAACCCTAATTACTTGAGGAAAAAAAAAATCTCCTTATGTATATGTATACATGTATATGTACATATATATATATACATATATATATATGTATATATATACACATATACACATACACAAATGTATACCAATTCACATATGTATACATACACAGATATATATATCCAAAATTCTCCATATAAACTCCTTAATCAAGATTTCCCTTATATTTAAGGTATCAAAAAATTTATTCTGACAGTATAATTTAAGTACCTATAAGACACAGAGGAACTACAAATGAATCACTCACATCCAATCATTCACCTTCTACTGCTCATGGCCTGCTTCCATTATAACAGCATCCCCTTCCCTATTACTAACCATATCCAGGTGTCTTGTATTCAATTCATGCTGCTAAAGTGTCAAACATGATCAACTCTTATTTCACACTGGAGCTTTCTTCCAGGTCCCATATTTCTGTGAACTATTTAAAACATCTACAAATTGCAATCATATGACAGTTTTGAGGTTTCATTAAAACAAGAAGTCAACTGTGGGAGATAGGAAATATTTCTCCAAAAAGAACACTCCCACGGAACTTCCTAGGACAAATTCTGCTTTTCCCTGACTCATGCAAGCTCAGCATCATACACAGTCAGATTCCAAATGGATTCCTGAAGAAA
>JAJPUD010003986.1:8916-21008 GCA_023553655.1 Myrmecobius fasciatus
ACTCCCTCTCACACATATGCATGCTTACACACACTCCCTCTCACACATGCTCACATGCATGCTTGCATATGCTCTCTCTCACACAAGATCACATGCATGTTTGCATACACTCTCTCTCACACACACACTTGCACACACTCCCTATCACACAAGCTCACATGCATGCTTGCACACACTCCTCGCACACAACGCTTGCACACATTCTCACACACATGCATGTTTGCATACACTCTCTTACACATGCATGCTTGCATACGCTCTCACACATGCTCACATGCACGCTTACACACACTTCTTTGCACACACATGCTCACACAGAGACTTGCACACACTCACAAAAGTAGCCGGTATTCCTGAAAAGCCACTGCCCAGTGTCGAACAAAGCAGGTGCCCGTCTGTTCTCCCTCATTTACAAAGGGGACGATGGCTGCAGCAGCCCAGAGTAGGCCGCCTGCCTCAGGTCACACAGCATATTGACCACAGAGATAAAAGGAGAGGTCAGGGCGAGTAGGATGTAAGGGTGTTCTCACATGGGCCCCCTGCCCAGCCCTAACTCCCTGCCTGAAACAGAAGTGCGTTCCTTTAGAAAAAGGACCTGTCCCAGTCACAGCCAGCATAGAGACGTTCCCGATGGAGGGGACAAGACTGTCCCCCAAGAACTCCATTCTCACAACTCTGGAACAAACCACCTGGGATCAGGGCAGAGAAATTTGAGAAGGGAGGGAAATCCACCTGGGACCCAGCATCCCTCCTGCAAACTGATTCTTCTCATGCCTCTGCAAATGTCTTCCTCCTTTGAAATCCATAGCTCCAGCTCGGTTTTGGGGCCCTTTTAAAGCCAGCTTGCCCTCCCTGGCCCTGTCTGATCTGAAACTCAGGAGGCAGCTCAAAATGAGACCCTGAAGGACACTTCCCATATCCTAGATCCCTACCCCCTCGACACCAGGCCTTTCTGGAGATCCAAGCAATCTATTTCTATTCACCCCTTCCCACGCAGGAATCCTACTTCCATCTGATCCCCTAAACACTCCCTCCCAACCACTATTAAAAAAAAACTATATGGGATTTAAAAACACAAGGGATGTTAGCATCTAGCATAACTCCATTACTTTACAAAGAGGGAAACTGAGATCACCACGCTACCAAGGAGCAGAGTCAAAATTCAAACTGGGACTTAGGAGTCCAAATTCAGGGTTCCTTCTACCCTTACCACTGTGCAAGATGGAAAACATTTTGACTCTTGGAATAAATGACACAAATTTCTCTGACAAAGAGGAGAAAAAGAAGAAAACCTTCCTCAGGCGGAAGAAACCCAAGACCGCCTCCATTCTTCCTTTTCTATCGAGGAAAATTCATCCCCAACAGGCAATGGGAAAACAAGATTTCAAAATCCCTTTAAACACTGGGTTGTGGTGCTTTATTTTTTTTTTAACATTTTTGTGCATGTGAGTTTTTTAATGCAAAAACTCAGCAAGAGCTCCCTCTCTGAAGGGTGCCCATGTCGGTGAGGGGATGACGGCTCTGGAACAAAAAAGCCATCCACGATTGGAGGGGAATCTACCCTGATACACTAATCAATTTTATTCCTGTTTCCATTCAGGGTGCCTGGCAGAGACCCTCGTTCCTGGGAGAGCGGCCAGCCACCCTCCCCCTCAATCCCCGAGGACCGAGACCTGCTCTCCTGAAATAGTCTCACCTTCCCAAAGGAAAGACTTGGCGTCCGGGGGTTTAGGAATAAACCAAATTTGTTTGGCTGAGCCGAGAGAGGGATGAGGGACCATTCATTCCTATGTCCCAGGTGTGAGCCAGCCACAGGCTGACCTGGTCACGGAACCAAATCTCGGCATTAAAAAGAAGATTCGGAAAGGAGAGGGGCTGGAAGAGAGGACAATGGGTACCATGCAGGATCTAAATGAGGATTATTGGAATCAGCAATTTGGGGGATCTCAGGGCTAAAAGGAAATTTGGAGGTCATAATCATAGACTTCCAGACTACCCAGCACCCACTTCGTAACAACTTTCCACATCAGCCAGAACCTTTCTTCATCCTCAAGGTGACTCCCATATCAAAAGTATGATGGAAAGAGAGAGAGATTTGGAGTGAAAGGAGCTGGGAGCCAGAATCCCAGCTCTGAGAAATACTCCCTACATGACCTTGAGCAAAGGGGTCAAACTCAACCAGCCTCTCCAGCTAGGATGCTGCAATCACCAATTACCTTTGGCCAAACGTTGAGGTCCACTCTCCTCCCCCAAGAGACTTTCCACCCAGTAATAGCCACAGGGTAACTGTTTGGGGGGACACTGGTGTCCACTACAGCACAGTCCAGGCCACACAGGTCCAAAGACCAACATCTTTGCTCATCAGAAAGGCAGGATAGGTCAGTGTCTTCCTGTTGTGATTTGTCCTTCGTTCTCGAGGAGGACCAGGACATCAGGAAGGTGATGCCGTGACAGAGGAGTGAATTGGATTTAAGCAAGGGAAGGCTGTGCAAGGTCACCTGCCTCACTTTCCCCTGCAGAGCCATCTGAGTCCAGTGTCCAGATATACATCAGACTGGAGATGGCCCCAGATGGTCCAGACTCCCTGAATTGTGTATGAGTCACCTTATGTCCACATGGGCCTGGCTCCAGGCCCGATCCCACCTCTTCCTCCTGGGAACTGAGGATGATCTACATCAGCTCATGAAAGAAAAGTGTAGACCCCGACCAACATGAGGGTCTTCTCTTTTTAAGCTCCCTAGGAAAACGATCTGGGGGCTCAAGAGATGGAAGAAAATCAAAGACATGGACTGGATCAAGCCTTTCATTTTACAAAAGAAGAAAGGGAGAGAGTTAGTTCACAGTTACACAAGTAATAAACATATCCAGGATTGGATCTCAGGCCCTAAATAATAATAATAACAAGAGTAGTGAAGGATAACAACTCATTCTCCAACTATTAGGCTCAGAATTCACCAACAAAATATAAAGAGATAGCTGGTGTTTACCCAGCACATTTAAGGTTTGCAAAGGGTTTTGTATTCATCAGAACATTTAATTGTCAAAACAATCCTGTGGGGCAGCTGCTATATTACCCTCAATTTACAGATGAGGAGACTGTGACTTGGGCAGGGTCACACAGTAGCAAATGTCTGAGGTGGAATTCGAACTCGCACCTTGCTAACTCCAGTTTTCTGTCCACTAGACCCTGCTGCCTCCCTCCTCACGGTCCCCTGCCAGTCTGTCTGAGTATTCCTATCTGCCACAGCCTAGGTGCTGAGATAATAATAACAGTTAGCAGTAATAGCTAACATTTATATAGCTCTTATTAGGTGCCAGACACTGTGCTAAGCCCTTTACAATGATTATCCGCTTTGATCTTCTCCCCAACTCTGCAAGGGAGGTGATGTTATTATCTGCATTTTTACAGTGAGGAAACTGAGATACGATCTCCCAATTTGCCCAAGATCAAACAGCTGGCCGAAGCCGGATTTGAATTCAGATCTTCCTGATCCCTGCCCTGCCTTCAGCTCCCATGTTATTCCAGGTTGGATGTGCTTAGAGAGACTCCCCCTCCCCATCTTTCCCTTCTTTCTTATACGGGTGTGCATTATGTGAACTTGCACGTGCACTGGTGGATGCCCACCTAGCTGATGAGCCACCATTGTGAAGCAGTCCCTTCTATAGCAACATCACTCAGACAGGAATGGTCTCAGCCCGGAACCATTCTCCAGGTCAAGGCCTTCTCCCCATGAAGTGGTTGCCATTAGACTGGCGTTTGTGCAAATCCCAGAGGTTTCTTTGTCCGGGATCCTCACAGTCCAGGGATTCGGAAGCAGAGGGAAAATCAGGTCCCGAGCAGCCATGGTTGTATCCCACCTATGTCAAAGAAGCCACCTTCCCTTCTCTTGAACGTTCTGTGTAAAACCCTCCCCAGCCAGGGGGACCGGAGGCCTTCCTCATGCCAACTGAGCAGGGCCCAGGCCCTCCAAAAGCAGGTGAGAGAGAGCCCCGGGCCGTTATTAATTCCCCCCACATTTCCAGAAGGCAGCAGGTGAAATACAGCTCTACCATGCCCCCACCACTGCACACTCAATTGTGCACACAACACACACACATACAGGTAAAAGGGGAAAGGTGGGGAGGGGCACCTCTAACCACCTCTGGAAGATACAGGGGCAGGAAGAGGGAATGGTGTCAACTGGTACCTCTGCCATCTTAGAGGAGAATCACAGTTTCGACTTCCGCCATTTTCCGAGAAACTGGGCCACCTCTCCCTTTGCAGAGAAGGGTACCCCTCCAGAATCCTTCTGGTACCACCAGGGAGGACCCACGCCAAAGCTCAGCCAGTAGCCAGTCCCTGCTCTGTTTGGCCCAGATACCCACTGCCATCAAGACCCTTCCCAAATTCACACAGGCTTCCCTCCCTTCCCTGGAAAAAAATTAGCCCGCACTCCCCGAACACCCCTCTCCAAAAAATAGGCCTCTTTGTAGCCGGCAGGTGGGAAGAAAGAGGTGGAGGATGATTCTCGGTAGGGATAAGGAGCAGAGCGCACCCTAAAAATGGCAACATTTTGCCCCCAGAGTCCCAGCCAGATGTCAGAATGATGCACAACCATCAGCCCACATCTGGATGCTAACCATGCAGCTGTCAGGAAATCTCTGAGAAGATAGCTCCAGCAGGGGAGGAGGAGGAGGAGGATCGACTGGGTAGAATCTGGTTAGAGGCCCGAACCTCGCTTGTTTCTGGCCAGATGTTAACCAGGCGGAAGACCCCGGCAGAGAGAAGACGGGGAGAAGGAAGGTAGCAAACGCGTTACGCCAGGGACGGGCCACGGGGCAATGGGGCAGTGAGCCCCTGGAAAGAAGGCAGCGGGGGATTATACATCCCAGGGGCCGAGATGGACGAGGAGGTGAGGGAAATGGGGTCACGCAGCCAGCAGACAGAGCGCCAAGACGATGGGATTGGAAGCTTCAGATCGGCCGAGATCACACAAATCCTCAGCACGAGCATCTCCCCACCCTCACTCCACAGCAGAGAGGTGGAGAGCCTGGCCCGGGGACCCCCGGAGGATGGGGGTGCCGGTGCAGTTCTCCTTTGTTAATGTTTTGTTCGGCCCCAAAGCCAAGGGGACTTCGCCTGACACTCGGGGCCCTCCTGCCCGCCTTCTCCCAGCACTGACCTCCCCTTTCTTCCCGGCTCTGGAGCCCCATCAGGGTCGGGCCCACCTGATGGGTGGCCCAGGGGTCTCCCTGGCTCGGGCATGCATCATCATCCCTACACTCCCAGCCCGCAAATGCAGCAATTCCCTTTTCTGACCCCCCACAACAGGGGACACGGGGGGGCAGAAGGTACCAGGAGCCACCTGACTACACGGCCACTGTGGGGGACCTTGCTCAGTGGACAGAGCAGAGCACCCCGTTTTCCAGAACTAGTTCTAAGACAGCGGGAAGAGGGTGGAAAGCGGCTCGCAGCCCCCCAACCCGCCACCCACCCAGGCCACATCCAAGCCCCACAGCCACTTGGCTCCCCACAATTGTGATCAGCACTAGGATCACAAATGCTGAATCGGGAGGGACCTCAGAGACCCTCTTTTTCCACAAGAGGAAGCTGAGGCATCCAGGCTCTAAGAGGGATTTAGCAGCAATATGCTAGATTTAAATGCAGACGACTTGGGTTCAAGCCCAGCTCGGCTCCTTGCTAGCAGTGAGACTTTGGATAAGCCATTTGATGTCTCTGGGTCTCGGTTTCCTCCCTCTGTAAAATAAGAAGGCCAGACTACATGGTTTCTAGCTTCCCTTCCAGTTCAAAGCTCTATCTGACCCCCCTGGGACCTGGGGACTGGAGGAGAGACAGAGGAGGGTCATTGCACCTCATTTCCCACCCACAGAGATGCCATCCTTTGCCCTCTCCCACTTCATTCATTCAAATTCTCTTCCTTCCTGCCAGCTCCCCACTAAGAACCATCACCTCCCATTCCCCATGTCCCCCTTCTCTCACTCTGTCCCCATGGGACTTGGGGGTGGGGGCAGGCAGCAGCTGACAGCAGAGGGCAACCATCATCCGGTCACCCTGGGTTGAGCAGGGGGCAAGGAGGACACTAGTCCTTGGGGACAGCACCCTGCTATCTCTGATCTTTGCCTACCAGCCCCTGGCTGAAATCAGACCAGATTCCCAGCCCTTAAGGAGTGACCAGAGCAGAGGAAGGGGGGAAAGGCAAGGGGGAGAAGGAGAAGAGCAATTCAATTAGAAGGGAACCCTCCTGAGGTTACCAGCAAGTCTCCAGCGACATCCCAGACCCCTGAGCCACGAACACCATTTGTGACCGGCCAGACGGAGCAAATTGTACCACAGGCACGTCCCTATCTTTGTCTAAATGCCAAATGGGGCTGTGTTCCCTCGGCCAGCCGGGCACGCACAGGAAATGCATTTCACAGCAGGCAAAAATGTAATTCAGGAAACACTGCCACATACTTATTACCTATGTGCAGGTACAATGGAACACGGAAACCAGGAGAGAATATTTATTTCTCTCTCCTTGGCTTCCTCAGAGATGCTAAAGAAGGGCTTGGCCATCAGCCGGCCGGCTGGCTGCTCTCAAAGTCCAGAGGTGCCCAGGTGTTTACCTGTCCCATGATTCTCGCCCCCCCAATCCCCCAGACCTTCTCCATGTCGTTGGCTTCCTCCTCCAGCCCGGGAAGGGGGAAGCTGTGCTACTTGGCCGGGCTCATCCCTGGCCTTCATCTACTTCTCCAGGTTTCGGAAGAGCAAAAGTCCTGGCCAAGCAGCCAGAGATGGGAGCCAGTGGTCTGTCCCCACCATCTCAATGAATGACCGCCAGGTTGGCTAGGCTTGGAGGGCAAGGAAGGGGTGACAGAGCAAAAGGCCCCACCGCCCACCCAAGAGTCGGACCCCTGCCACAGCCACAGCCATCTGGGGGCTTCTGTTCACCAGGTTATTATGGGACTACCTCTCTATTTCATAACCCAAAGTGACAAAGACACCCTCCAAATATTCAGAAGCCAAGTACGCCTCGCCCTGGTTCCATAGGGAGTCAGATCTGTCTGTGTCTCTTTTGTCTCAGGATAGCGAAGCCACAACTTCCCGTCGGCCTCCCCAGCGGATGGCCCGCAACCCCAAGTGGGACCACGGAAGTCCTGTCTCTTAGCTGCGGCCGGGGTCGGGGACGCAGAGAGAGCCCATCACCTGGGGCCGCTGAAAGCTTCCAACAGCCCCCGGAGGACCCATCAGGGCCGCCCAAGCTCCCTAAAAAGACTGCCGAGCTCCGGACAAGCCAAACCCGTGCTTCCAACCTGACAATTGATTTTTAATTTGGGTACAATTATCAAGCGTGGATTACTGTAACGAAGGCAAATTGCTCACACCGTACAATATTAGCTTGATCCCGCGAGCCAAGCCCACATGTTTTCGGGATTATATCTTTTTATTTCTAATTTGTCACAGCTGGGAAGCCTTCGCACACACATTTTAAAAGATCCAGGAAACTCAGCCCCCTGTTCCACACACACACACACACACACACACACACACATATCCCCACCACCACTGGCTCTGCCCCTAGAAATCACTCCTCATCTGGAAAGAAGATCCTAAGAGGAGAAGAGAAGGTGGGACCTGAAGTGGCAGGAAGAGAAAGCCTCCCAAGAATTCATCTATTTGAAGCTAATCGGGCCGTACCGCGGCAGCTGGGGCTCAGGCCAAAGGCGACGTACAGCTCTGGGCTCCCTCTGTCACAGCAAGCCCCCCCAGCTGCACCCCCAAAAGTCCCAGCACAGGGGGAGACAGAGCAGAGAAAAGAGCCACACCTTTAGAGCAAAGGCAAGAGCAGGGGCCACATCCCAGGGCAGGCAGCCCTGAAACAGCCGAGGAGACGAGGTAGCAGAACAAGGGACCCTATAGTCAGGAAGTCACCAGCAATTGGGGGGTTGGGGGGGAGGAGAATGATTCAGGGGCCTTCTTCCAAACGGCTACTTGTCTCCCTTGTAACCCAAAGTGACGTGAAGGCCTGCAAACATCGCCCATGATTTCAGCAGCCCCTAATCCCCAAGTTTGATATATCGTGCGGCCGGCAGAGAAGTCCCGTCCCTTCCTTACTTAAGGGTCTCAGCATATGTTTGGCATTTATGAGAACAAAAGGCCCAGCCACGCCAGCGAGCTGGGAAGGAATTGAAGCTGTAACCAAAAACTTCGGAAGAAGGCGGGAGGGAAAAATCCCCCTTCCTTCTCTACTCCCCACAGCCTGCGCCCCCCTCCCAAACACTACCACTAGAAAGAGAGAGAGATAATAAATTCCATACGCGACAGAATTCGACCCCTAGAGAAAGCTATCACTCTCAGCACTAGAGACAGGGACAAAGCCAGGAGTCACCTCGGCCCCCAACTTCTGAGCACCCAGCCGGTGGGCTCACAGCTGGGCCTGGGAAACAAGGGAAGAAAGGGGATGGGCGGGAGAGAAAGTGATTCGAGCTAAGGAAGGGGGTCCGAGGACTCCTTGAAAGGGTACCTCTGGTGGGGCTGGGGTGGGGCAGATCTGCCCTTCCAATGTCCCCGATAATACACTGGAAACCCCCCAAAGGGTTCGGGAAACTTTCCGACCAACTTCCACTAGAGACGTCCCCAGAAAGAAAAGGAGCTAGTCGACTGGCGGGAGACAAATGGGAAATGGTTTTTTATAGACCTTCTCTGTGGCTTGGGTCTTCCTTCTAAGTGACCCAGAAGCATGGGGTGAAGGAGGCAGAAGTGAGGTGTGTATGGATGGGAGAGGAGTCCCAGGGGGCTCAGCAAACAGCTCGACTCACCTATATTTTTCACCCTCTGCCTGTTCTTGCCAACAGCCCCACTCCTGCAAGCTAAGCCACTAGGATCCCGACGTAAGGAAGGGGAAGACCCTCAGTGGATTTTGGGGGGAACCTGACAGACCAGTACCGAACCTCAAGCTCAATGAGAGGGAGATGCAGGCAAGAAGCAGGATGACAACATGGGTCCAAAATTGAACGGGAAGAGATTTACACATTCAATCCAACCCGATTCACGGGCTCACTGGAGCAGGAAATGTTTCCGATCCACAGCCCTGGCCTCTCCTTCACCAATTCCCCCAACTTTCTCATAAGGTGCCCATAGTCTGGGGATTTTGAACACTTCTCTCAGGTCAAGGCTACTCCCCTGATGGGATCACAGGGTCCTCCAGGGAAATTTCAATCCCTTTTCATCAAAAAGGAAAAAAAGAAAGAAAGAAAATCAAACCCCAAATTATTAAGAATAAGAAAGTAACTTTGATGGCTGCAGAGAAGAAATGGCCTCTGCGGCAGAAACTCCAGAATCATACCAAACCCAGCTGAGGCCGGGAGGCCAGATGTCCACAAGCAAATGTGCTGAATAGGAGGAGATGGGAGAAGGAGGGAGAAACCCAGAAAACAAGAGGGGAGAAAAAAAAACTTTCTTGGAAACCTGGCGTTGACATTTATAACCCAGTGGCAGGAAGATGAGGCTTCCCAGACCAAGGTTTATTGGACACAGAGAGCTGAGGAAAGAGAAGGGCTGGAAACAGATTGGGGGGGGGGAGAAAGGGGAGAAAGGTCCCAGCACTAGAAATCCCAGAATTCAGATTACCCATTTTCCTGCCCCAAAGGAAAGATCTCCAGTAATCACACAATGTTAATGGTCAGCACAGAAAGCTTTGCTTTTGAGTTTTGGGGGGATGTAAGAGACTGCAGAGTCATGCCTCCCTGGCATTCTATGCCCGTGCCCACCATTTACAGTCGAAGCCAAACTGGGATTAGGAAGGACCCAGGAAGAATAAAGGTGATAGGAGGGAAAGGGGAAGTCAGGAAAATGGAGAGACAGAGAGAAAGTGGGTGCAAATTGAAAAGGGAAGGTTGAACTTGTCCCAAAGTTCAGTCTGGGAGAAATCCCTGGGCAGCTGCGTCCCCAGCCAATACAGGGAACAGACACTGAATCTGGAGTGGCGAGGACGGAGTAGGACTCCTGGCTTTGCTCCTTACTTGCTACCTGACCTTGGACCCGTTATTTCCTTTTCTGTACCTCAATTTCCTGATCCGTAAAACGAGAGGTATAGAGGATCATTTCTAAGGTCGTTTTCCAGCTCTCAATTTTTGTATTCTTCCCTCCCACTGGCCCCTACTACCAATGTTCCTCATAAGCTACAGGCCAAACCGCACCCCACCCCAACCCAAATCCCCGAACCGAAGCAAACCTAGCTCTTCTTTCTCTCTCACTAAGAAATCAGCCTGCTTCAGGAGAAACAAGGTGGGGGACATCCTGACACTCAGGAGGTCCCACATCCTGGGCAAGAAGATGCCTGGCAAAGGCCTCCCATCCCAGACTGTCATAGGGCACTTCACCTGCCCCAAAGCGGCCCACATCAATCCAATACCCAGAAAGCTGCATCACCAGCCCTCCCATGGCAAAGGCCAAGAGGGATCGGCTCAGGTTTTCCGGACCCCCACCAAGCACGGGTCTGGGCAAAGCAGGTTTGGCTCTTGATTCCTGGTACAAGAAGGGAACCCCGGGATCCCTTCCGAAAAGAGCTTCCTCCCATTCTCCGCACGCTGGCCACTGAACACCCTTCCCCAGCAACCCCCAGCAACGCCGAGAAAAGCCCGAATCCTCAGCTACGGCGGCCGTGTGTGCAAGTGTGAATGCGTGTGCCCTGGCCCCCTGACAGCCTACATTGTAGCTATGAACTCCTTCCCCAAGGGCGGATTCCCCTGTCGGAAGGCAGCGGAAAGTCTGGGGCTGGGAGGCGCTGGGATGGAGAGGAGGAAGGATGATCTCCCCCAAACCTCTCCCCGGACCCTGGGCTCTCCAGGGAAAGGAGCTAGCTAGCTTCGATTACGTGGGTGACTTTTCGATGAGAAGGGAAGGGAAGGCCTCCAAGAGCCCTAGAAACTTGGCCCGGAACGGGAGCCCCTGCCTCCCGGCCCGGGCAGGAAAACTTGGTTGGAAGTTAGGGGTCCCAGCCAGCGGGGAGGGTGCGCCCGGGGCTGGAGAGAGTGCAGAGGGGGGCGCCAGCGCTCACCTGGGGTTACTCCGGTTCCAGTAGACAGCATAGCGGTCGGAGATCACTTTGGCCGCGTCGTCCGTGCACACGCGGACCCAGGCCAGGGCGAGCAGAAGCAGCGCCAGCAATCCGGGCTGCACCATGGTGCGAGTCCGCTCCGCTCCTCACTCGGCTCGGCTCGGCTCGCGGTCTGGCCGCCGGCTCGCCGCCCTCCTCCTCCTCTTCCTCCTCCTCCTCTTCCTCCTCCTCCGCCCCCGCCCCCGCCCGGCCGCCGCCTCCCCCCAGCTCCGAGCTCCGGTCGCCCCTGCGAAAGCTGGAAGGTGAGGGGCTTGGGTTGGCGGACGGCCGGGGGGGATGGGAGAGGAGGGGGTGCCTCCTCCGCCGGCTCCTCCGGGCTCCCAGGCGCCGCGTCCGGGTTTCCTTCCTCCCCTTCCTCCTCCTCTCCCTCGCCTGGCCGCGCGCTCCCGGGGGCACCGGCGGTTCAAGCTGCGTGCGGCGGTCTGGGCGCGCTTAGAGATCCAGCCAAGAGGGAGGCCTCCGTCCTAGGCGCACTGGGGCGAGGCGGGAAGCCCACGCTCCCTCGGGTATCCGGAGCCGATTGCACGCCCCCGGACCCAGCAGCGAGGTCCTAACGAAGGGTGGATGGGTGGGGGGGGACAGCCGCTGGCGACAGGTGGCGACGAACCTCTCCACGCAGCCGACCCCGGTCAGCTTGGGAAAGAAGTCAGGCGGAGACAAAGTTTTCGGCGCCCATGGTCTCTCGAGGGGCGGGGGAGGAAGGGGGGGCCTAGAGGCGACAGTGGCGATTGAGCAAGCAGAGGGGGGCGCGGAGACCCCTCTTAGGCCGCCCGGCAAAGCTGCAGTGATCCGACCGGGCGGGGTGGTTCGGCTGGGGTGCTCACAGCCCCCTGGGCACTGCGCCCACCTCACCGATCGCCCGGTGCGCCTTCCCCGGCGGCCCCATCCTGCCCGGGCGCTCGAGTCCCAGAGCCGCCACTACCGGCGCGCTCCGCCTCCTTCCTCCCCCTTCCTCCTCCTCCTCCTCCTTCTGCTCTTCTTCCTCCTCCTCCT
>JAJPUD010003986.1:34654-80904 GCA_023553655.1 Myrmecobius fasciatus
GTCCAACACTTTGTGATCTCTTTTAGCCAGTCAGGGCAGGGAAGAAGAAAAGGCAAACATTCTAAATTAAATTTTTTTTTAAAAAGTACAGAGGGTGAAAGAGAGGAGTCTAAAATTTAAGCCAGCAAGCTTGACTTTGATCCCTAGACAACAGAAAATATGTTAGACTCGGAGTCATAGGTCCTAGATTCAAATCCCAGCTCAGCCCCTTACCCTCTGTATGACTGTGGATAAATCATTCCATCTCTTCGAACCTCAGTTTCCTCATCTGTAAAATGAAGGGGCTTCTCTAATTTAAGCCTCTAAAATCCCTTCCACCTCTATATCTATGATCCTATGCATGGTAAAAAGAGAAGCATTGTTCACAAGTAACCAGCTGGGATTTCACCAAGAGCAACTCATGCCAAACTAACCTTATTTCTTTTTGTGACAGGGTTACTAGCCTATTAGAGCAGGAAATCATTACAATTTTTAAAGCATTTGATGAAATCTCTTATGTTATTCTTGTGGAAGTGGTAGAGGGATGTGGGTTAGATTATAGCTCAGTCTGGTTGAATGGCTGGTGCCAAAGAATAGTCATAATTAAGGGTTTGATGAGAACCTAGAAGGAGATTTCTAGTGGAGTGCCCTCAGGGATCTGCACCGGGCCCTGTGCTGTTGAATATTTTTATCAATGGCTCAGCTAAAGGCTTAGATAGCACCCTTTGCAAATTTTCAGATGACACAAAGCTGGAAGGGAAAGCTAACCTGTTGGAAGACAGAGTCAGAATTGTAAAAGACCCTGACAGGCCAATTCTAACACGATTATATTTAATAAGGATAAATGTAAAGTCTTACATGTCGTTTCATGAAATCAACTCAACAAGTGTAAGAAGGGGGAGGAATGATTAGGCAGTGGATTGTCTGAGAAAAATCTGGGTGAGGTTGAGTCAATTGTAGGCTATGTCAGCCAAGAACAAAGATATCCAAGGAGAAATTAATGGAGGAATTGAGTCCAGCCAGGACTAAGGAAACAATAGCCCTCTTGTACCCTGCTGCTCATGACCAGATGGCAGGATCTGAACTGTCAGGTTCAGTCCTAGGTGCCACTTTTTGGAAAGAGTATTGATCATCTGAAGCACCCCCAAGCAGGGCAGCAAAGGGTCTGGAGGCTGTGCCATCCTGGGGCTGATTAAAAATCTTAAACTTGGGCAAGAGAAGACTTAGGAGGAACACAAAAGCTGTTTGAATTTGAAGGATTATCCTGTGGAAGAGGGAGGTCTTAGCTCCAGAGGATAGAATTGGGGGTAATGGAAAAAAGTTGCAAAAAGACAAGATATGGAAAACTTCCTAACAGTGGAGGAGGCAGCATAGCATTGTGGGAAGGATAACAGATCTGGATTCAGAACTTGGATTTGAAACTTATGTGATCTTGGGCAAGTCATTAACTATGGGCCTCAGTTTCTCCGTCTATAAAATGAGTGTGTTAGATTAGATGCCCTCCAAGGTTCCTTCTGGCTCTTGATCTCTGATCTTAGGCTAATTAGAACTAGCCTCAAAATGGAATGGATCATTGTGTCAGAAGAAAGTAGGTTTCCCCTTGAAGATGGCTTCAAGCAACGACTGAATGACCATTTAAATCCATCACAGAGGAGACCCTTCCTTGTTCAGAGCCTATATACGACCTTACACATGATAACTGATGATTTATAAATTCTTATGGAAAGGAACACTAAAATTTCTTCCCCACTTATGATATTGTGTCCTAAGGGCTCTCCCAGCTCTAACATTCTCTGTCCTAAAGGTCTTCCCAGCTGGGTTCTAAAGTCCCCGTTTTTCTAAGGTTCCCCCCAAGTACTGACATCCATTATTCTAAAGACCCTTCTAGCTCTGATATCCTGAGTTCTAAGGCCCTCCCAATTTTGACATTCTGTGTTCTAAGGTCCCTCCCAACTTTGACATTCTGTGTTCTAAGGTCCCTCCCAACTTTGACCCCCTGGGTTCTAAGGGCCCTCCCAACTTTGACATTTTGAGTTCTAAGGGTCCTCCCAGCTTTGACATTCTGTGTTCTAAGGTCCCTCCCAGCTTTGACATTCTGTGTTCTAAGGTCCCTCCTAGCCCCAACTAGAGTGTGTCCTAGAGTCCCTCCTAGGTCTATCATCCTATGTTCTAAGGTTCTTCCCAGCTGTCATATTCAGTTACTCTAAAAGCCGTAGAGGGGTTAGCTTTAAATGTCCCCTCCTCCTCCCTCTCCCCTCCTACCAACAGAGGCAAAGCGGGAAGCAGCAGAGTTGCCTCTGTCTGCAACTTCTCTGACACCAATAACCTCTGCCTTTGTCTTTATCTGTGACAGAAGTTCCTCTCTTTCAGGCTCATTCATGCCCCCCCTTCCTCCAGCCCACCCCTCTTGAGACAGGGCCATTCGGGAGCCCCTCCTGCTGGTTCCTATGGCGACAGAGGGGCTGAGGATGTCAGCGCCCAAGGCTGTACTTTTGGTGCTTGGAGATCAAACAGGCAGGGGCAGGAGGTGCCTTGGGAGTCGATGGGAGTGTCAATGAAAGTTAATGACTCCATCATCAGCCCAGGCTTCTTGGACAGATCCCTAGCTCAGGAAGGGGCATCTTCTGCCAGGATTCCAGGGACAGGGGAGCAGAGAGGAGAGGAAAAGGGAAGAAAGGATGTGGGGGAAAAGTACTGATGAGGCAGAGCCACAAATTAACCTCCTGACCCTGGGAGGAAGGGGGGAGACCCTGTCTGGCAAAAAAAAGGGGGAGTCAGTCCCTTCCCTCTACCTACCTGTTGTTAGTGCCTGAAGCTCCACCATTCAAGCACCAAGCCCCTCTTTGAAGAGCCAAATGCCTCCATCAAGGCTTGTTTCCTACATATACAGGGAATTGGACAAGATGGTTTCTAAAATCTGTCCCAGCTCTAAAGTGTTCCAAGACCTCTCCCAAATCTGAGATCATCTGAAATGTTCCTGGGAGGAGGAACAGTATGTAGAATATTTATTCATTCAACAAACATTCATTAAAATGTCGATGTCCTGAACTGATGTTGAGTGAAATGAGCAGAACCAGGAGATCATTGTACATGGCAACAACAAGATTAGAAGATGATCAATTCTGATGGATGAGGCTCTCTTCCACAATGAGGTGATTCAGGCTAGTTCCAACAATGTTGTGATGAAGAGAGCCATCTTCACCCAGAGAGAGAAGTGTGGGAACTGTCACAACATAGCATCTTTAAAAAAAAAAAAAAAAAAAAAGTCTATGTCCAGGGCCCTAGAAAAGGCCAATATATACAGTTGTGTGTGTGTTTGTGCACATGTGCATGTGTGTTTTTTCATGCAGATGTGTGATTTTATTTGTGATTTTAAAGATGTGGGGGACTCCCAGAATAAAAACTCCCTCCTCCAATGGAATTGATCAATTCATCTCCAATTTAGTCTTAGAATTCTCTTTGTTTTCAAAAGATCCATCTGATCTCTAGTGTGATCTTCACAATCTCAAGAAATTGACAAGAGATTAGACCCATTTCACTGGTAAAGAAACAGAGTTAGGAGAGTAACCAGAAAGCCATCTTCCTGATTTACCCAACATGACTGCTCAGGTAGACTATCCCAGTCAAAGCTGTTGAGGGGTTAGCTCTAAATGCCTTCCTCCTCCTCCTCTGTGGACTTGGAACACATGCTCAGCACTCCCCTTCGAAATGGCACATTGCCATTTATAGAGCACCAAAAGGTTTATAAAGTGCTTTACAAATATCGTCTCATTTGATCCTCACAACAACCCTGGGAGGTAGCGCTATTATTAATCTCCGTTTTACAAATGAGGAAACTGAGGCAAACAGAGGCGCTCAAGTCTCCCATTCTCCTGATCCAGTGCTTTATTCACTGAACTACCTAAGAAAATCAACAATCTCGTTTTGGGAGAGATTTTTTTGGTCCTTAGTCATATCGTTTCATTTTACAAAGGTGGAAACTGAGGCAGAGTGGAAGTCGCACAATCAGTAGCAGAACTGGGACTCGGCTGCAGGGTCGTCCCCACCACCTCAGAGGCTCTGCCAGGACCAGCCCTGTTGCACGCCTGACCCCTCCCTGGCTGTCGGAGGAGGAGGCTCCAGATTAGCGTGAGGGGGAAGGGCTTCTCCAGGCTGTCCCTGGGACCCCCACGCCTCCCAGAGCCTCTTCTCCCTATTATCCCAATAAACTCCCCCAAGCCATGTTGTTGGGAAAAGTTGAAAGCAGAAGGCAGATTCTGTTTTTGTTCCTGTCTCAGCTCGGCTCTGACCTTCAGTGTGAATAGAAAACAAGGAAAAAAGGAGGTTTATGCTAATATCGTCCCATCCCCGCAGGGAGGGAGACAGGGAGGGGGGCACCAGAACCGAAGATGAAGATTCTGCATCTCAATGAGACCTGTCGGGCGCCCTCCTCTGGCCACAGGAGAATGGGATCTCTGGCAGCAGGGCTGGGACGGAGCCAGGCGGCTCCTGTCCTTTCAGCACCCCCCAGAGAGACAGCTCAGGGGCTTTCCTTCTCCCTCTGTCTGCATTTAGATCCCAGAGAAAGGACCCCAGAGGCCTCCAGTCCAGCTCCCTCATTTTTCCTGATGAAGTCCAATGGGGCCCAGAGAATGAATTGGTGAAGGTCACACGGGTGGGGGGGTGACAGATGTGACCACACAGAAGAAAGACTGACCATTTAGGAAGAAACTGATAGACAGATTCCCTCAGACCACACTGATCTGCTTTGGGGAGTCTAGAAATGGAACTCCTGTACTGGGCAGAAGCAACACCCATCTAAAATCTCAGAGCCCAGGCGGCAATCAATCGATCGATAAACATTTATCAAGCACCTACTATGTGCCAGGCATTTTGGTGATACAAAAAAAAAAAAAAAAAAAAGGACAAAACCATACAATATTGATTGTGATCATGGAGACAATAATAATGACTCGACCTAATATACCATTTTGATGATAATAATGGTTAGTATTTATATAGCAGAACTTATAAATATCTCATTTGATCTTCACAATAATCCTAAAGAGGTAAGTGCTATGATTACTCCCATTTTACAGATGAGGTAACTGAGGTTAAGTGACTTGTTCAGCATCACTCAGCTACTAAATATCTTGAGTCTGATTCTATAGCCAGTACTTTATCCACTGAAACACATAACTACCAAAAACTTGGTTTGGCAAAGTATTTTATATGATCTCTTCTTTGACTCCCTTTATGGTGAACCTGTGAGACTAGTATTATTATTTTTCCCCTGAGGCAATTGGGGTTAAGTGACTTGTCCAGGGTCACACAGCTAGGGAACGTTAAGTGTCTGAGATCAGATTTGAACTCAGGTCCTCCTGACTTCAGGGCTGGTGCTCTAACCACTGTGCCACCTAACTGCCTGACAAGTATTATTACTAAGCCCACTTTACAGATGAAAAAACTGAGGCTCTTCAAAAGGAAGAGAGGGAATCCTAAACAACCTCCCAGACTCCAGTTCCAGCCAAAGATTGCTGGCTCTTAATCTCAAAACAGCCGGATACCTGACCTCTGGTTCACAGATGTGGGGCTAATATCTGAGAAACAACCAAATACACTTCACTCTCAGCTCCACTCTGTTGGCTTCTGGAAGAAGCTCACATGATAGAAGGAAGAAGGTAATTCAGTTTGGAATTTCAAGTCCTGAGTTCAAATCCTGACTCTGACACTCAGTGATTGTGGGTAAATTGTTTTACTCTGAGAGCTGAAATTTCCTCTCCCATGAAATGAGAATAATAATTTCTATACTGAGTCTCTCCCAGGGTTCTTGTGAAGGAAGAACTTGTCAAACCTTAAGGGACCATGACACCTATGATTGTTTTATGTTCCAGGATACCCTCCCTTATTTACAGAACCTACACTCCTGATCCAGTGTTAATAGCTTTCCTGGTCTGAATTATGGTTCATCCCAAGAGGCACCTCCAACAAGGAGCCTTCTTTCATTCCTCCAGTTTGTTTTGGACATATTTATATTTAACTGTATAAGGTTGCTTTTTCCCCAATAAAAAGGTTTGTAAGATCCTCAAGGGCAGAAATTGTTTCTTTTTTTTCCTCTTTCTTTTTTTTTTCTTTCTTTCTTTTTTTTTTCCTTTGGGTCCCCAGTGCTTAACGTGTAATAAAGGCTCACTGAATTGAATTGATTTGTGTCTCCAGCAATGGGAGGGACAAACTCTGGCCTGGTCTCCTAAAGTCAGGACTATGATCAAATCAGAGGGCCAAGATCAGGAGCAGAGACCTGGGCTAAGGAAGAGTTACCCATTCCCTTCTGGGCATCAGCCCCATTACTTCATCACTTCAACCTCATTAATTCCCAATATCCCCCTCCTGCTCTTTCCAGGACACTCTAGGTTCTTGGTCCTGGATTTCCAAGCCCCCCAACACTTCAGGCAGCCTTGGGCTATGATGGCTTCATAGAGCCTGGGGAGAGGGCTCTGTCATTGAGGGAGACACAATCAGAGAAAAAGAGAAAGGGAATGGATGGTAGGAAAATCCCGGGGATGCTTGCTGATGACACCTTCCCAGTCATCAAAGGGCCAGGAGTGAGTTTGCCAGAGGAAGAAGCTAAAAATATATTGGGAGAAATTTCTCATTACCAAATAAATTGGACCAAATCAGAAGTTCTCCCCTGTTTCGAATGGGTTTTATGAGCCGCCAACTTTAAAGAATGGAGTTTGCAACAGGGAAGGAGTCAAGTGCCTGGAAATCGTAATTATGGAGAAACCTAAAGATATAATTAAAACTAAGATTTGGTTCCGATCCTGAAACCAGCTCCAGTTAGTGCTGGGGCTGATGGGCTGAACCTGGGGGAGGGGGGAGAGCCAGGCCATGAGATCCTCTCTAATGAACAGACCCCACTTTACTGTTGCCCCCCACTGGATCTGGCAGAGACATCTAACTGGGGAGAAGGGCAGGAAATACAACTTTCTTCCCATCTGGGAGAAGACAGATGCTACCTTGGGCTTTGTACAGATCCAGACCTGCTGCTGTGTCCGTGGCACCACCGGGGACTAACTATGTATGACCTTGGACAAGTCAATCCATCAATTCTAAGTCTGTTTCCTCCAACACAAATTGAAAGTATTATCTTCAGGCTAGCTCTGTTCTGGAAACTCTAGATGTAGCTCAGGTCTGGGTCAGGGGCTAAGGCTTGGTCAGGGAGATCAGAAGTTCAAATGACCTTGAAGGTTCCTTCTAATTCTAGAATCTGTTTCTTCCAATCCTATTTTATTTCCAAGGCCTTTTCTTTCTAACATTCTTTGTTCTGTGCTTTAGAGTTCCTTCCAGTTCTAACATGCCATGTTCTGTGTTGCAAAGATCCCATCCAGCTCTGACATTCTGTGTTCTGAGGGCTCTCTCAGCTCTGACATCCTGGGTTCTAAGGTCCCTCCCAGCTCTGACCTCCTGGGTTCTAAGTTCCCTCCCAGCTCTGACCTCCTGGGTTCTAAAGTTCCTCCCAGCTCTGACCCCCTAGGTTCTAAGGTTCCTCCCAGCTCTGACATCCTGGGTTCTAAGGGCCCTCCCAGCTCTGACATCCTGGGTTCTAAGAGCCCTCCCAGCTCTGCCCCCCTGGGTTCTAAGGGCCCTTCCAGCCCTGACATCCTGGGTTCTAAGGGCCCTCCCAGCTCTGACATCCTGGGTTCTCAGGGCCCTCCCAAATCTGACATCCTGGGTTCTAAGGGCCCTCCCAGTCCCTACATTGCTATTTGTAGTTGTTGGGTTTGACACTCCATTTTCCAGCTGTGTGACCCCTCAGTTGCCTTGGCCTTGTTGACTCTCATTCAGGACAGACTGCAGGTCAGGTCATCCTGGCCCCCCCACCTGGCTTCTCCACCATCCCTCCCCCACCCCTGCACTTCTCCTCCTTTTTCTGACTACACCAGCTCCTGAAAAAAAGCAGCACAGTCCCTGCACCTGTTCGCCTTGATGGCACCTGTACTTAGGAGATCTCAATTAACTTGGATTGGGGAACAGGGGAACAACGGAGGCAGCTGCATGGAACTGCATCAAGGCAGATCCAATCAAAGAGAAAGGAGCAACTCTTTCTCCATCTCTGTCACCCGCCCCCCCTTCCCTGGGCCCTGCCACCCCCATCTTCCCTGCCTTGGTGAAGCTCAGTTATCAAACCAGTAAAAATAAATATGTCACTCTCAGTATCACTCAATCCTCCAGGAATAGTGGTGAAGAACAGCAGTAAACTAAGAGGAAAACTCTTCAGCTTTGGTCAAGGAAAAGCTGAGATTTGTGACAGGAGGGGTAGGAAGATACTTTCCTGGCCCATCTTCCCATGATCCCTGAGAATCAATCAATCACTCAAAATTTATTAAACACCTACTATGTGCCAGGTACTGTACCAAGTTCTGGGAATATAAAAAGAGGCCAAAAAAATAAATAATTCCTGCCCTCGAGGAGCTTACGGTCTAATGGGAGAGACTGCATGCAAGGAAATGTATACATTTCTTTGTACAGGATAAATAGGAAATAATTAGCAGAGGGAAGGGACTGGAATTAAGAGAGGTTGGGGAAAGTTTCATTAAAAAGGTGGGGCTTTGGCACAGTGGATAGAGCACCAGCCCTGAAGTCAGGAGGACCCAAGTTCAAATTTAATCTCAGACACAACATTCCCTAGCTGTGTGACCCTGGGCAAGTCACTTAACCCCAATTGCCTCAGCAAAAAAAAAAAAAAAAAAAAGTGGGGCTCTAAAAAATAATAAATAAATAAAAGGTGGGGCTTTAATTGAAATTTAAAGGAAGCCAGGAAGGTCAGTGGGTAGAATGAAGGAGGGAGAACATACATGGGGCATGGACAATTAAAATGTCCAGTCTGGAGACTGTCTTGTTCATGGAATAGCCGGGAGGCCAATATCAGTGGGTTGAAGAGGATATGTTAGAAGTATGGGGTAGAAAGATAGGAAAGATAGGATTGTAGGGCTTTGAATGTCAAAGAGAGCATTTCAGATTTGATCCTAGGGACATTAGGGAGTCACTGGAGTTTATTGAGTAGGGGAGTGACAACCTGTGTGTTAGGAAAATACACCTTGGAGGCTGGATGGAGGCTGGATTGGAGTGGAGAGCGATTTGAAGCTGGAAGGACACCCCTTCCCCGTGCAGGTTACGGCAGTAGTTCAGGTACAAGTGGTGAGGGTCTGCACTAGAGGCAGGGCAGTGTCACAGGAGAGAAGGGGGCATGTTTGAGAGATAATGCAAAGATGAAGTGGGAGATAGATTGGATGTAAGGGGTGAGAGACAGTGAGGAGTGCAGGCTGACTCCAAGATTGGGAGCGTGGGGAACACCTTGACTTCCTGCCCCTACTCTCTGCAGAGGACTTTAGGCTAGTGAAGGAGGGGCTCAGGAAAAAGGGAGAGAGGGAAGAGGAAAGAGACCCAGGCACATCTCACTTAGGCTATGGTCATAATGACTTTGTTGGATAGAGAGAAGGTCCCCCGGCAGGGCAGTGGCTCATGGGAAGAAGAGTTGAACAGATAATAAAGGAAAAGGACAAGATGAAAGGCAGCTCATTAACTTATGCTGGCCTTCCTTGCTATTCTTGAGGGTCAACAAGGGTTTCTGAGCCACAGACCCTCAACCCAGCTCTCTATCCCACAGGGGATATGGTTAATCACCTTTCACAACCAGGCTGTCTGGATAATACATGGAAAGAACACTGATCGTAAGAACTTGAACTCCAATCTAGCATTGTTGCTTGTTACTGCTGTGTGATCTTGGATGAGTCATTTATTTCTCCTTTCCCATGCCTATAAAATGAAAGGGTTTGGGTTCCCCTTTCCATCTCTAGTAGCCTAAAAACAGCTTATGTTCTGAGGTGCCTTTAAGCTCGACATTTTTATGTTATCAAAACCTTCCAGCTCTGACATGTGCCATATTGCAAAATCCTTCCAGCTGTGATATTCTGTACCCCAACATGTCAATTCACAGGCAGCTAGGTGTCACAGTGGATCGGGAGCTGGGCTTGGAGTCAGGAAGATTCCTTTTCCTGAGTTCAAATCCAGCGTCTGACACTAGCTGCATATATGTATGTGACCCAGCTTGCCTCAGTTTCTTCATCTATAAAAAAGAACTAGAAAAGGAAAGGGCAAAGAAACTCCAAAATCTTTGTCAAGAAAACCCCAAATGAGGTCATGACGAATAAGACATGATTGAAAAATGACTCAACAGAAATATCCCATTCTGTTTGACATTCTATCTTCTAAGGTCCCTCTTGAATCTGATGTTATGTATTTCAAGGTCCTTTTCAGTTCCGATCTTCTATTTTCTAAGATTTCTTCCAATTCTCTGTTCTCTGTTCTATGTCTTAAGACTTTCTAGCTCTAAGATGCCTTTTAGCTCTGACGTCCTGAGTTCTAAGATCCCTTTTAGCTCTGATATTCTATGTTCTGGGTCCTAATGTTCTTTGCCCATCTGACATTCTAGGTAGTATGTATTAAAAAGACATTCCAGTTCTCCTCTTCCAGGTACTATGTCCCTGGCAGTTCTAACAGGTTAAGTGCTCAGTTCTACAGTCTCTTAACTCTGACATTCTATGGCCTAGGGTTCCCATCAGCCCTGACATTCTATGCTTCTCTCTATTCTGCTCGTCGACATGCTCCATCATCCACCAGAAGCCCCTTCCCCCAGAAAGCACCCCCAACCCTCCCCCCCAGCTGTTTGCCCTGGGAAGGGCCTGAGAGTAGGAGGGAGTGCCATGTGGGAGGAGGGAGGCAGACAGGAGAGTGAGCATCAGGCTGCCACATCCACACACGTGCCCAACCGAATTTCGCCTGGGAATCCAGGTCTTTAATCTCCCATGCTCCTTTGACAGGCTGTCTCTTCTTGGCTTTTAGCTGTGTGAGAGTTTCCTCGCTAATGGTGCATTAACCTTGGAGAGCTTCGCCAATTACTTCAACACTAATTCTGACAGTTTGGTGTGTATGTGCTGGCGGCTTTGACAGGCAAAGGGAGCAGGAAATAAAGGCGGCCGAGGAGTGTTTAATACCTCGGCAAGAATCTGCCCCGCTTCCGTGTATTTGGGGGGAGAAGCAAGAGGCGGAGGAGGCAGGATGGGGGAAGGCTGGGAAAGAACAGATTATTTGGAGACCTTGTTTTTTTTATTCCCCCCCCCCAAGTCCCTTCCTCCCTCCCCTTCCTAAATGACAGGATTCTGGGTCTCTCCTGACCTCATTAGAGTAATTAATGTGCCTTTTGAATCTCATGAAATGGCTCTGAGCTGTGGGAGAATACTGCAGATCACAGAGCTAGGCCAGCAAGGGGAGAAAGGGAGTCTTAACTCGTGCTAAAAGGGAGTCTCAGTGGGGGGGGAGGGGAAATAGAGGAAGGAGGGGGTTAGGGAGAAAAAGGAAGGAAGGGAAACAGATAGACAGCTGGACACACGGAGACAGACCTCCAAACCCAGAGGCAGAGTTAGAGAAAGGGAAATGGAGATTAAAGGGTGCAGATGGACACAGAATTACAGAGAGAGAGTGATCTAGAGTGGTGAGAGAGAGAAAAAGAGAGAGAAAGAAAGAGAGAGAGAAAGAGAGAGAATGACACAGAAATAAAGAGTGATATAAACAGAGATGGTGTGGGACAGAGAGACAAAAAAAGACAGAATTTGCTCTGAAAACATAACATGGGCTTTTGTCCTCCTCTGTGGCCAAGTATTTCAGAAGAGTAAATGTCAACCATGCACGCAAAGTTCAGTTGTCCTCCCAAATCTGGTTTCTCTGGGCCCTCGGCCTCAGTTTACCCCCCTGGGGCAGATAGGTTAATAAATCCCAGCCTGCCCAGGTACTTTCAGGAGAAAAACTCAAAGGAAGGGTAAATGGAATCTAGAGGTTGTCTCCTCTGCCCCTTTGTTTGGACTGCAACCTCCACTCCTTATTGTACTGTCCCGTTATAGAAAAATTTCCCCAATCTTTAAGGTTCATCTCCTCCAGGAAGCCTTCCCTGACTACCCCAGGCCAGAGCATGCTCTCCATAACGTGAACTCCCATGTGGTCTATTATTGTTCCATCAAAAGCAACAATAAACATCTAAGCCCTGTGTGTGTGTGTGTGTGTGTGTGTGTGTGTGTAGGGGACTGATGCTAGCAAAGTGTCAGCAGAGTTCCCTCAGCAAGTGTCCCTCTGTTAACAGGAGGAAAGGTGTTAGTCTTCACACTGGCAGGAGGCCAAAGCTACAGCTAAGAGCACTGACCTCTGGGAGGCCAGGGGCTGGGCCTCCTCCATAGCATTGACAAGAGGGAGATAAATGAGAGGTAGAATGGATAGGAAGAATAATACCACCTGAGACCAGGAAGTCTGGGTTCCAGTCCCATCTTGGATCCTTACTGTATAAACATAGGTAATGGACCTATTCTCTATGAGCTTCAGTTCCCTCAACAGGGAAATGAAATTGGAACGACACCCAAAGGATTCTATAAAATTATACATACCCTTTGACCCAGCAATACCACTATTAGTATTTATATCGCGAAGAGATCAAAGAAAAAGGAAAAGGACTCAGTTGTACAAAATAATGACAACAGTTCTCTTGTGCTGACAAAGAATTGGAAATGAAGGGGATGCCCCACTGGAGAATGACTGAACAAGTTCTGGAAAATGATTGTGATGGAATAATATTATTGTCCTTTAAGAAATGATGAGGAAGATGGTTTCAGAAAAACTTGGCAAGATTTACAAGAACTGATGAGAACCAGGAGAAAGGTATACATAGTAATGGCTACATTATAACAGCATTGGAACAGTGAAAGACTTAGCTACTCTAATACACAGTAATGGCTACATTGGAGCAGCATTGGAACAGTGAAAGACTTAGCTACTCTAATTAAAGCAATGGTCCAAGACAATTCCAAGACTCACAAAGAAAAATGCTATCCACCTCCAGAGAGAGAAGTGATGAACTCTGAATGCAGATTGAAGCATACTTTTTTTAAACTTACTTTATTTTTCTTGCTTTTTTTTTTTGCAACGTGGTTAACATGAAAATGTTTTGCATGGCTTTACATGTATAATTGATGTCATATTGTTTGCCTTCTCAATAGGCTGGAGGGAGGGATAAAATTGGAAACTCAAAAATTTTTTAAATGAATATTAAGATAAAGTATAATTATGTTTAAAAATCAGTGAAATGAAGTTAATAATATCTGTGGTCCCTACATCATAAGGTTATTGTGAGAATGAACTGAGATAATATATGCCTTTTTACAAACCTTAAAGTGCTAGTTACTCTTATTATTTAATTTTAATTAATATTAATATTTAAATGACATTATTCTTAAGGGGAATAATTTAAATGAAAGGGAAAATCAGGTTTGTCTATTGTGGGATACTTCCCAGGATCACTGGAATTCAGAGCTGGGAGAGATTTCAGCAGATAGCTAGTCCAAGCTGGGCTTGCTTAAGATCCTCCCTCTGGCATCTCTGGTGAGATGCCCTCCAATTGCCACTGGGAGATGTCAGTCATTGACCCGAGCCCAGCTTCTCAAAGCAGCCTGTTCCACTGGGAGGCAGCTCTGAGTCTTAAAGCCTTCCTTAGATTGAGTCTGAATCTCTTTCCCTGCATCTTTCATTCATTGCAAGTGGAAGAAGATTGATCCCTTCTTCCTGTTTATAAACCTAGGGATCTGGTATCCTTTTGGTCTTCTCTTCTTCAGAGTGAACCTCTCTTATTCCTTCAATCTTTCAAAAGCCTGGTTTCCCCTGCTCGCCATCTTGAGTACCTCCTTCCATTCCCTGGGATGTCTGTGTCCTTCCTAAAAGTGGAACCCAGAACCACACAGGGTTCTAGGGTGCTACTCTAGATGTGGCTTGATTGGGGCAGCACATAGTAGAATTAGAGATCTCAAAACATAAGTTAAAATGTTAGAAAGTGACAGAAAAAAAATAAAAGAACAACCCACTTGAGAGACAGCATGCCATTGTAAAGAATGAATCTGATCAGGAGATCTGGGTTTGAATTGTGACTCCTCCTAGTGGAGTAACCAAACTTTACTCCTGAGTTTTAGTTCCTGCATCTGGAAACAATAATAATTGCCCCACCTGCAGTCATACACAGTACTTCACAAACCTTAAGGTTATTAAGAGGACAGGATTGTCCTCTTCTTTTTGGGGTCATGGACCCCTTAGGCAGACCTGAAAAGCCTATAGACCCCTTCTCCAAACAACATCTTTAAATGAATAAAATACATAGAGTTGCAAAGGAAATCAATTATATTGATTTGATTCAGTTATCAAAAAGTCAAAAGGAAAAAAGTTCAGGGACTTTCCCAAAGTTAAGAATCTCTTCATTAAAGAATTGTTGGTTATTACCAATAACAATACTGAATATTATAAATTGCCATTGTAGGAGTTTTTTGTTTTGGTTTGGTTTGTTTTGTTTTTTTTCCTGAGGCAATTGGGGTTAAGTGACTTGCCCAGGGTCATCCAGCTAGGAAGTGTTAAATGTCTGAGGCCAGATTTGAACTCAGGTCATCCTGACTTCAGGGCTGGTGCCCTATCCACTGCACCACCTAGCTGCCCCTCAAAAGTTTATTATTTTTTAAAGCACACACAAATGCTTTCCAACAAGATCATGATTTTATTTTGTTATAGTTAAAATTCTGCAAACCATGAGGAAAGACCTTCTCCTTCTCCGCTCCCAACAGTTTCAGTTTTGTTGTTGTTCAAGCATGTCTTTGTGACCGCTTTGGGGGTTTTCTTGGCAAACTTGAGTGGTTTGCCATTTCCTTCTTTAGCTCATTTTACAGATGAGAAAACTGAGGCAAGCAAGGTTAAGTGCCTGACCCAGAGTCACACAGCTAGTATCTGAGACAGGATTTAAATTCAGGTGTTCCTGACATCAGGCACTAATACACCACCTAGCCTTAATAGTCTTAAGCAAGGGGACTCTAAGATAAAATCGAATTCATGGTAAGCTTTCTAAGGATGGGGATTCTTGTCTTATTTTTCTGTGTATCTCCATAGCACAGAGCCTTTGCTAGAGGTCAGTCCTCAATGAATTTTAGTGGAATGATTGCTTTCCACTCATGCTTCCCCACAGCATCAAAATAGTCTTCAATTCTTGAAGTCTCTGTCTGAGAAGCCAGACTCCTGTACTTCCAGCCAGACTGGAAGGGATTGTGGATAATTTATTCATTCCTCAAATATTTATTAAGTATCTGCTATATGCCAGGTACTTGAAATGCAAGGATGAAAATGAAACAATTCCCACCCTTGAGAAGTTTACATAGCCTTCCCACCTCTTTCTTCCATTCCCAAATCCAGGCCATCCAGAACCCATCAAGGCTGTTTGATTACTCAAAAGCAGTGGTTCTCAAAGTGTGATCCGGATCTGAAGACCTTTCAGGGGGTCTACAAAATTTGTTTTTATTTCTACTAGAGTAAATATCTATAAACATAACCCACATAAACAAAAACTTTTTGGACACACCCTCAATAATGTTTAATAGCATAAAGATAATGAAAGTTTGAGAACCACTGCTCAAAAGTATTATATGAGAAGAGGTGCTCTAAATCATTATTGATCAGAGAAATGCAAATTAAAACAGCTCTGAGATACCACTACACATGTCTCAGATTGGCTAAGATGGCAGGAAAAGATAATGACAAATTTTGGAGTGGATGTGGGAAAACTGGGAGACTGATACTTTGTTGGTAGAGTTGTGAACAGATCCAACCATTCTGGAGAGCAATTTGGAACTATGCCCAAAGAGTTACCAAACTGTGCATACCCTTTGACTCAGCATGTTTCTATTGGGCTTATATCCCAAAGAAATCTTAAAGGAAGGAAAGGGACCCACATGTGCAAGAATGTTTGTGGCAGCCCTTTTTGTAGTGGCTAGAAACTGGAAACTGAGTGGATGCCCATTAATTGGAGAATGGCTGAATAAATTATGGTATATGAATGTTATAGAATATTATTGTTCTGTAAGAAACGACCAGCAGGATGATTTCAGAGAGGCCTGGAGTGACTTGCATGAACTGATGCCAAGTGAAATGAGCAGAACCAGGAGATCATTATACACAGCAATAACAAGAGTATACGATGATCAATTCTGATGGGCACGGTTCTCTTCAACAATGAGATGTTTCAAACTAGTTCCAATAATCTTGTGATGAAAAAAGCCATTTGTATCCAGATTGAGGACTGTGGGAACTGAGTATGGTTCACAACATAGTATTTACACTATTTTTGTTGTTGTTTGCTCGCATTTTATTTTCTTTCTCATTTTTTCCCGGTTTGATTTGATTTTTCTTGTGCAGCAAGATAATTATATAAATTTGTATGCATATATTGGATTTAACATATATTTCTACTATATTTAACATATATTGGACCATTTGCCATCTAAAAGGGGGGGGAAAGGGAGAAAATGGATCACAAGGTTTTGCAAGGGTTAATGTTGAAGAATTATCCATGCATATGTTTTAAAAATAAAGAGCTTTAATAAAAATAAATAAATAAAAGTATTGAATGAGATGGAGCTCACCAACTCCATTCCATCCTGTGAGAGGATGATGTGACTTTGCCATCCAACCTGTTATGGCCTCCTAAAATCCTCTAGGTCTTCCAGTTTGCCCTGTCTCTATGTCTATGACAGAACCCTACACTGTCATGTCACCTACGATATTAGAAAAGGGAGAGAAGCCGAAGGCTAATGTAATAGTAATCATATTACCAGGAATTGTAATATCATAATACAATGAAGAGGTTATTATAATAGTGCAGGTGAAAAGTGATAAGGAGCTACAAAAAGTGAGTAGATCTCAGTGAAGAAGAGAGGATGGGTGCAAAAAAGTATTGTAACTTTCAGCAATAAGATTTGGCAATTTATTGGCTATGAGTGGCAAATGCAGAAAATAATTCTGATGTTTTGAATCTGGGGAACTGGAAGGATAATGGCGCCCTCCAGAGAAATTAGGAAGTTGGGGAGAAGAAAAGATTGGGGAAGAAAAGAATGAATTTTGCTTTTGGATGTATTGCTATTTATGGAGGATGCAGTTAGAGATCTACAATAGGTAGTTGATGAAACAGCCCTGATACTCGGAAGAGAGGTTAGGGCTGGGTTTCATGATCAGAGAGATGGCATTTTAACCTGTGGGAGATGATGGAATCACCCAGGGGAAGAGAAAAAGATCCAAGAAAAAGTCCTGGGATAAGCCCACATAAGGAACAGGATGTGGTTAATGATCCAGCAAAGAGGTGCCCAGGGAACAGAAAGGAGGAGAGCTGAGGGGAAACACCTGGTAAGAGGGGATATCTAGGCAGAGGGGGCCAAATGCTGCTGAGAAGACAAGAAGGACAGGGACTGAGAAAAGATGTGGCAATCTAAGAGTCACTGAGTACCTTGGAGAATGTCATTTCTATTGACTAAGGAAGCTGGAAGTCAGTTTTTTTTTTTATTAAAGCTTTTTATTTTCAAAACATATTCATGGATAATTTTTTTTTTATTTTGTGAATGAAACTTTTATTTACACAGTGTATCTAGAAGCAGATATATAAGTTCTTATACAATTATTTTCCAAAAATGTGCAAGAAATTACTATAATTTTGTTTACAAACCAAAACACATATCAAAATCAATGGACTTTGGATAATTCTCATTCTGTGGTGTGCTCAGTACAAATAGCACACACCTGTTTTGAAACACACAGAAAACTGTAAACTACAGCAATCTGGATGCAAGTATTAATTTCATGGCACTCCATCACTACTATAAAATTTCTTTAATCCAACATGTATACTTAATACAAAATTCTATAAGAATTTTTCATGATCTGGGGGTGTAGAGTTTGGAATACTTTTCAGATACAGCAACTACACAACATTTTTTCATGTTATGATTAACTATTAATAAAAGGGATGTTTATAAAAACATTCTTTACAGGATTAAAAAAGTATTAAAAGAAACCAAACTTGCAATAACTATCGTACCAATAATTTTAGTTTAGGATTTAAAAGTTATTCCTGGAACAGGGGGTTGTTCCTTATTAGTGTGTTCAACAATACTATCTATTGCTGATAGTATGATTCCATTTTCAAATTCATAATTCACATACTATGAAATGCAGTTAGGATTAAAATAAAAATTATTCTTCTGAATGTCGTAAAGTAATATCTCTTATCTTCATGGAGTATTTTCAACACTGACCCTTGCAAAACCTTGTGTTCCTAATTTTTCACTCCTCCCTCTCACCCCCTTTCCTAGATGGCAAGTAATTCTATATATGTTAAACATATACAATTCTTCTATACATATTTCTATAATTATGCTAAAAAGAAATATTAGCTCAAAATGGGAAAAAATGAGAAAGAAAACAAAATGCAAGCAAACCACAACAAAAAAATGAAAATACTATATTGCAGTTCACACTCAGTTCCCACAGTCCTCTCTGGGTGCAGATGGCTCTCTCCATCATAAGATCATTGGAACAGGCCTGAATCATCTCATTGTTGAGAAGAGCCATATCCATCAGAATTGATCATCATATAGTCTTGTTATTGCTGTGTATAATGATCTCCTGGTTCTGCTCACTTCACTCAGCATCAGTTCATGTAAGTCTCTCCAGGCCTCTCTGAAATCATCCTGCTGATTGTTTCTTATTCAACAATAATATTCCATAACATTCATATACCAGAACTTATTCAGCCATTCTGCAACTGATGGGCATCCACTCAGTTGGAAGTCAGTTTTCAAAGGGCTAAGAAATGGATGGAAAGTGAGAAAGGAGAGTCAGGGAGGGTACACAGCCTTTTCTGAGAGTTTGGTTGTGAAAGGAAGAAGAAAGAAAACACAGTGGGATTAATGGTACCAAAGGAAGGTGTTTTGAAAAGGGGGAAATGATGGCATATTTGGAAGCCATGGGGAAGGAGCTAGTGAGCAAGGGGGAATTGGGAAGGAAGATCTGCCTCCAGACCCAAACCCTATCCACTGAACCACCTAACTCTCCCTCATTGTGACTGAACCCCAAGTATTAAGATTTTAGGTGGGCACCTCAGCTGAACCAATTGAGATAAGTAAAGGGTGAGAAGATGGTTAAGACCATGCACTTCTCCCAGAACCAGACAGGCCACAAGGAGATGCATTTTTTTTTCAATCACAGCATCTCAAGTAAGTATTCACTAAGATGTGGAGAGGTTATTCGCCTCGTGAAGGGAATTGCCCACACTGATGAAATCGTGGCTGTTTGGAGATAGTGAAGGGATAAATGAATATACTCTTTCCTTCTAAGAGCTAAGCACATAGTGGACTCCCAATCAATACTCATTGATGGGATGATTAATAATAAGCACAGGAATACATTTCCATGGTGTGCTATGGTTACAAAGCACTTTACATCCATTATCTCGTCCGATCCTTAAACACTCCTGGAAGGAAAGCAGAGCAAGGACTATTATCTCCATTTTGCAGAAGAGAAAATTGGGAAGCTAAGAGGCAAATGACCCACTCATGGTCCCACAAGAAAGTGGCAGGGCCCAACCAGCACTGAAATCTCTAGAGTCCAGTGTCCTAATTGCTATTTCACAACTGAAGCTAGCGCCCAAATACAATAGTTGCAGCTACCTGGTAACATTTATTACCTTGCTCCTTTTAGCTGATGCTCTGATGTGTTGCTTTTTTCCTTTAACTTTTGATTGTCCTATTTTATTTTTAATATTTCATTTGATGTTTCCAACTTATCTTAGGAGTAAACAAGATATAAATCTTACATACCTCAATTCTTCAAGGATCTATACTAAATTCTACATAAATAATAATAGTGACTCACAAGAGCTAGTGTGATATGGCAGGCAAAGTTCATAGAATCACAAATTTAGAGCTGGAAAGGTCATCTATCTTATACAACGCTCTCATTTCACAGTGAGGAAACTGAAGCCCAGAGAGAATAAGTGATTTACCCAAAATTATATAGCAAGTAGGTAACGGAGGTGAAATGAGAACCCAGATCCTTTTATTACAAAGCCAGTGACTTTTTAGCCACACATCACTGCCTCCAAAGGTCAGTCTTAGGGTCAAGACTTGGATTCAAGTTCTACCTAAGGCACATGGACTTTGTCATTGAATCTACCTCTCTATTGCCCTGTTCTTCTCTCAAAGACTTGAGTTACAGACTAGCTACTGACTTGTTTGGATGGAGGGAATTTCCTATCAGGACCACACACACACACACACACACACACACACACACCATGAAATCACCTATGTTTTCTATCCTACCACATTACTTTATCAGATGTAAAAACTAAGAATCGGACAAAAATGGCCATAATAATTCATATTTCTACAATGCTGTATGATTCACTCATTCAATTGAAGGGAGTATGGATATTGTTATTTTGTACTTGACAGGGAATTGAGTCTCAGAGACATGAAGTCTCTGCCCAAGGTCACCCAGCTTGCAAATGACAGAGCCGGGATTTGAACACACAGACTCTGTCCCCATGTCTCCTGCTCCTGCTGGCTGCAAAGTTGGACCCTCGAATCCTGACACAGGGTGCAGAGTGGGAGGGGGAGGGGAGACAAGGGGGCCCTTCCTCCTTGACGCCTGCCGGCTCAGAAAGCAAAAGTCTTCTGATCTCAAACTTTCTATTAATCCCTTTTAACACCATAATAGCAGGAACCAACAGCATCTCACATCTTCAAAGTCTGTTAGCAAACAGTCACTAACATGGCCCGGCCCCAGCTCGAGATGAGACACCGTTAATTATAACCAGTTAATTAAAAAGCTAGCCACATTACCAGGGGGGAGAGGTGGGGGGAGGTGGGGAGGGAAGGGGTTCACCAGCAAATCTCTCACAAAAAAGAAAAATCAAATGATTCGTTAACCTAATGCCTTCCAATGCTCTTGGTGAACAAATTTAAATGAAATTCAGGAATTGGGAACAAGATTGAAAACCTTCCCCAGACCTAGCTAAAAGGACGGGGCAGGGCCCAGGGGATAAGGCAGGGAAAGAGAATCACAAAATGTCAGTTGCAAGAGAACTTAGAAGAGAGGCTTAACTGGGAAGATTCACCACAGCCAAAAATGGAGGCAGAGAGAAGTCTTGATCAAGGTCACACAGTTAGCAAGGGCCAAAGTGGAGATCTGACTCCAAATCCTATGTGTTTTCTGCTTTTTTATCTGTCAGATGTGCAAACTGAGGCTTAGAGAAATTGGGACTTTCCCAAGAAGGCAAAGCCTGAAAATAAGAGTTCCCTCTAAGCCTCTGAAGGGCTGCCCTACAGATGCCCAAGAAGGGTTTGACTATTTGGCTCCAGAGGACAGACTCAGGAGAAAATGTGGCAAAGACTCAGGTCTAGGCTCTTTGCAAGGAGAAACACTCTAGCGATGGGTTATTCTAAAGTGGAACAGGCTGCCACAGGAGCTAGTGAGTTATTCTTTATTTCAAGTCTTCAGGCAAAGGCTGGATGACCTATTGTGTTGGAGGGAGGATTCTTGCGCAAGAATGGGTTGATCTAGGTGGCCTTTGAGGGTTCTTCGAGCTCTGGAATTGTGTGTCAACTTCCACTCCAGGGAAGGGTTTTAATGGAGAACCTGGATGGGAAAGAGGGATAAGACAAATGTTCTAACAGCCAGAAGCCCAGGCTGGAGGTCAAGGGAAAAGAACAGGCTACAAGAACAGTTGGATGGTGGAAGTTGGAGTGATCCAACCCTAAGAAAGGGAGACAGCTCTAAGAGAGAGACATTTGGTGACTGGGAACTTGGTAGGGGATTGGGATGACTCCAGACAGCAACTGCCCTATATGGGCCAGAGGAAAGAACAATAGCTCTACGTCATAGAAGATGGATTTAAATATAGCCTCTGATGGTTATTGCCTATGTGACTTGGGACAAATGAATTTCCTTCTCATAACACATAGAAACTTGTACTTAGATAGTTAAATGATGCAGTGGAAAGGATACTGGACTTAGGATCAGAAAGAACTGAATTCAAATCTGCCCTTGGGGCTCTTACTTTCTATGTAATCCTGGAAAAAAAAAGTCATTTAACCTTTCTTCCCATCAGTTTCTTCACCTACAAAATGGGAATAATTGAAAGGTTAGAATGATATACCATTTGTAAAGCGCTATTATTATTACTGCCTGGCTCCTTCTTCTATATGAAATTTTTTGAAATATTTGGAGACATCAATCATGCTTCCCCTGAATTAACTCTTTTCCAAGCTAAACATCTCTGGTTCTTTCAACTGCTTTTCATATGGCATCATTTCCAATTATTTCACTACCCTGATCATTCCACCTCCAAACAGACCTGGTTTGTCAATGTTCCTCCTCAAATGGAAGGCACATAACTGCACTTTTAAATCCAAATAGGACTGACCTAAGCTGACAACTGTGGGACTCTCATCTGCTTTGTCCCAGGTAGTATACTTCCCTGAATGCAGCCTCAATCTGAATTCAATAGCATGACCTTATCTTTTTTTTTCCTTCACATGTCTACCTAGTTTCTTTCATCCTATACTTGGCATTGATTTCTTGAGCCCAAGTGTGGGATTTTATATTTATCCTTATTAAAATTTATATTGTTAACTTTTGCCCACCAATTCTGATCCGTTGAAATCTTGTTGGATCCTGACTGCCAATCATGTTAACTGTGCTTTCTTTCACCCAAAAATTTCACAAAAATGTCTTTGTCATTAAGAAAAATATTGAACAGAGCCAAAGGCAGGAGATCTCTAGACATTTCACCCAAGACTTCCTTCCAGGTCGATTTCAATCCATTAATCACTATATTTTGGGTCAATCCGTTCTGAATGCACCTAACTAAGCCAATGCAACTGCCCATATCTCTCCATTTTATCCTCAAAGATTACATGAGAGACTTTGTAAGATGCCTTGCTGAAATGCAATAATATTATGTTCACAGAATTTTCCTGATCTATTTTTCTAGCATCCCAGACCAAAAGGTAAATGGAAACAATCTGCCATTTGATGAACCTACACTGATTCTTAGTGATCACTCCCTTTTCCAAGTGCTCGCTGTTTCTTTAATAATAAATGCATTCTAGAATTTTGCTTGGAATTAAAGTCACGTTGACTGCTCTATACTGGGGAAATCCTATCCTCTTCTTTCTTGGAAAAAATTAAAATTATATTTTGCTTTATCCTATATTTTAGTGCTTCCACTCTCCATGATTTTCGGAATCAGCAATCACAATCCTTCTGAACCGTAGGTCAATTGGTGGCTCAAATTTATTGAGTACCATTAAGTTACTTCCTATCATCTCCCCATTTGTCTTGGAGTTCTAACTCCCTGCTTATTTTTGGTCTGTTTTTCCCACATTGAAGATCATTCTCCTAAGCAAGAAAAACAAAATGGGAATTGAGTAATTTTTCCTCCTTGACAACATTCCATCCTGTCCTTGAATTTCCTCTTGCCCCTAACCTAGCTATAAAAATCTTACTCTGTAGTCCTGGGTACTTTCTTACGGGCCTCCACTTTTTTATATTAGGTGCTTCCTGCTCTGTTTTTACAGGACTATGAGACATGTTCACTAATCCTTCATCTCCTGGGGGAGGGAGGGAAGGGTTAACTTGTTAGCTGATAAAGTCCCTGTGCAACCACATGGCTCACTTTACCCAGTTTCCCATTTTCTTAATCAGAATTATCCACAACTAAACTATCACCATTTTATCCACTGAATCACAGAATTTTCAAGTAGAAAGAGAGCCTAGAAGCTGCCCTCCAATCAAATCCAAACCTGAAAAAGGGGCCCTGGATAACACAACTGACAAGTGGTCAACCAGCCTTTGCTTACAGACCCCTACCCTTCTCTGGACACTGCATCTCACTTGGGGATAGTTCTTATTGTGATGAGATTTTCCCATTCCTCAAGCCTCCATTACCTCTTTCTATCTTTCATCCATTGCTCCTAAAATTATCTTCTGAGAAAAGGAAATCTTATACCTCTTTCACAGGATAGCTTTTCCAATACCTGAAGATACTTGTCATGTCCTTCACACTGATCCAAGATCGTCTCTTCTCCAAACTAAACAATTCCTTCTTTCAACCATTGCTCAAGTAGCATGAACTAGAAGCATTTCACTATCTTAGCCACCCTCCCCTAGAGGCTCTTCCGAATATCAATGTTCCTCACAAAACTGGCATTTAGAACTGAACATAGTACTCCAGATGTCTTCTGATGAGACTGGAATATAGTTGAACTATCACTTCCTCATTCCTAGATGCTATGGGGAAGGGGAAAAACATTTATTAAGCCCCTACTATGTGAGAAGCATTTTGCTAAGTGCTTTACAAATTTCATCTCATTAGTGATGATGATCACAACCTGTGAGGAAGATGCTATTATCCTCATTTTATAATTGAGGAAACCAAAGTTACAGTTAATGTCTGAAGCAGGATATAAATCAGGTTTTCGTAAATACAGGGCCACTGTGTAACCTAACCTTTTCTTAACGCAGGCTAAAATAGAATTCACTTTCTTAGCTGACATACTGAGGCACTGTTGACTCATATTGAGTTTTCAGTCTACTAATAAATGTTTGTTGAGTTGAATTGGACAAAACTTCCAGATCTGTTTCAAACAAATTGCTTTCTAACCAGACGTTTCCCCTTTGCTTGAACTTAGAAAGTTGATTTTTTGAACCCGTATGAGATTTGACATTGATCCCTACTAAATTTCAACTTATTAGATTTCTAGTGTTCTAGCCTGTCAAGATCTTTTTGAATCCTGATTCTGTCATGCAGTGTGCTAGCACTCCCATCTTTCTGCTATCTGCAAATTTGATAAACCTGCCATGTCTACCTTTGCCTAAGTCATTGTATTAGTGCTCATCCTTCCTGAGCTTTCTGAAATTTTTGACACTGTTCACCACCCCCTCCATCTGGATATGCTCTCCTTGGTTTTTCTGTCTGATAGCGCCTTCTCCATCTCCTCTGTATAATCATCACCCATCCTCCACCCACTAAGTGGAGATTGATCCCAAGGCACTATCCCAGACACCCTGCTCTTCTCCCTTCACTTTCTCTCCGGATGTATATCAGCTCTCACAAATTCAGCTATCAGCTATATACAGATGACTCCCAGATCAATCAATAGATTTAAAGATAGATGATACAAATAGATCCATATCTATCTGTCTATTCTTTATATTTCTCTATGCTTCTCTGGTTTCTACAGAGAATAGTCTACATCATTACATCTGTAGAAAATAGATGTATCTACACACACACACACACACACACACACACACACACATTTTTTTTTCCTGGTCTCTCCTGAACTTCAGTTCTGAATCACCAACTGCTTATTGAATTTTTCCAACTGGGTGTCTCTATGGGCATCTCAAACTCAACTTATTCAATAATAGAAGTTATTTCTCTTTCTAAACTCACTCTCTCTAAAGTCAGTTTTCCTATTTAGGTGACTACCATCTTTCTAGGGAAGAAAAAACAAGCATTTCTTAAAAGCATTAATTAAGACACATTTATGAAGCACCTACTATGTGCCAGGCACTGTGTGAAGTGCTGTACAAATGTTTTCGCTGATTCACATTGAGTCATCACTGACTCCTCACTTTTTCTTAAATCCCTACCCCCGCTCCTTATCTATTCAGTGGTCAAATCTTGATTCTCTCTCCACATCTATCACAACTGTCCTCTTCTCTGTTCACGGCCAATTTCCCTCCAGATCGGGTCTTCACTCCCTTTTGCCCAGATTGTTGAAGAGCGACTAGGTGGCAGTGGATAGAGCACAAGGTCTGGAGTCGAGATATGAATTCAAATCTGATCTCAGATGCTAGCTGGGTGACCCCGGGCAAGTCCCTTAACCCTATTTGCCTCAGTTTTCTAATCTATAAAATGAGTTAGAGGGGGAAAAAAATGACAAATCACTACAGTATCTTTGCAAAACACATAAATGGACTCACAGAATCAGAAATGACTGAACAAAATCATTGAACTCTCTCCCAATGGGTCTTCTTGCCTTTAGCCTCTCCAACCCATTCTTTACAGTTATCAAAATGATCTTTCTGAAGCACAAGTTTGACCATGTCACTCTCCCTACTGAAGAATCTTCAGTGGCTCCCTATTATCCTGAGAATAAAATGCAAATTATTTTGCTTGGCATTCAAGGCCTTTCCTAAACCGGCTTCAGCCTATCTTTTCAGACTTGTTTCCTACTATTTCCCCTCCCCTTTTCCACATCCCAGGCAAAGAGCCCTGCACTTGATAGTCTCTGAAGCATTTCATCTGTCATCTCTAAACCTTTGCAAAGGCTGTCATCCACACCAGCAATGTTCTCGGGGCTAATCGCACCAGCTAGCAATATCTAGCATCCTTCAAAGATCAGCTCACGTTGCACCTTCCCCATTAAATCTTTCCTAAGCCCTGCAGTATTCGGCTTTCCTTTTCCTGGAAATCATTTTGCATTGACTTTATGTATTTTTAAAGTTCCCTTATCTGTGCAGCAAAGATTGGGCTTCCCCAGTAGAGTGTGAGCACTTCAGTGTTTGTTTTCTCAGGCACTCACTTTACTGAGTCTCCTTTTATCCCTCTGTAAAATGAGCTTTAATAATATTTGGCTAGTTCGGGGAGCCAGGCTCCTTGTGATCACAGGGCAAGGCACAAAGAGCCCAGAATGCCAGAGATGGAGGAACCTGAGGATTAACACATATACCCTCCCCCCCTCCCCAGGGACCCAGTACAGAAAGAACCCAATTTTGCACCTGTCTGCCCAGCAAAGGGGAAATCTGGGGAGATGGCGCCATCTGGTGGCGTCCCCTCCTCTTCACACCGAGGTCCCAGCGGCCCCCATTTCTGCAAGGGGGAAGGGGAAGGACAGTAACCAAGGCAGTCTCAGCCCTTATCTTCGGCTTGTGTCTCAGACTCCTTAGGCCATCCTGGCAAAGGGATCCAGGTCATTGTTCCCCTCTCTAAGGGGGCTTTGGAGCCTGTGGGGGGCCCAGCTGAAGACCGATTCCAGACGGGATCCAAGCTTCCCTGACCTCAGCCAGCCAAGCTTGGCCACACACCGAGCCCTGACCCAGGAGGCTCAGGCCCTGTACCAGGCCCCCCATCGTGGCCAGGCCTTCACTCCAGACTGCCTAGGCCTTCTCTCAGCTACCTCTGCTTTCTTAAACAAAAGGCATAATTGAGACAACTCTGAGGTACCACTACACACCTGTCAGATTGGCTAAGATGACAGGAAAAGAGAATGATGAATGTTGGAGGGGATGTGGGAAGACTGGGATACTGATACATTGTTGGTGGATCCAACCATTCTGGAGAGCAATTTGGAACTATGCTCAAAAAGTTATCAAACTGCATACCCTTTGACCCAGCAGTGTTTCTACTGGGCCTATATCCCAAAGAGATTTTAAAGGAGGGAAAGGGACCCACATGTGCAAGAATGTTTGTGGCAGCCCTTTTTGTAGTGGCTAGAAACTGGAAACTGAAGGGATGCCCATCAATCGGAGAGTGGCTGAACAAATTATGGTATATGAATATTATTGTTCTGTAAGAAACAATAGGGAGCAGCTAGGTGGCACAGTGGATACAGCACCAGCCCTGAAGTCAGGAGGACCTGAGTTCGAATCTGCCTCAGATACTTAATACTTCCTGTGTGACCCTGGGCAAGTCACTTGACCCCAAGTGCCTCAGAGGGGGAAAAAAAAGAGAAACAATCAGGAAGATGATTTCAAAAAGATCTGGAAAGACTTACATGAACTGATGCTGAGTAAAATGAGCAGAACCAGATGATTGTACACAAGATAATGTGATGGCCAATTCTGATCTTTTCAACAGTGAAGTGATTCAAGGCAATTTCACTAGACTTGTGATGGAGAGAGCCAGCTGCACCCAAAGAGAGGACTGTGGGACTGAGTGTGAATCACAATATAGTATTTTCAGATTTTTTTTGTTGTTTGCTTGGTTTTTTATCTTTTTTTTCCCTTTTTGATCTGACTTTTCTTGTGCATAATTGTGGGAATGTGTAGAAAGATTGCACATGTTTAACCTATATTGGATTACTTGCTGTCTAAAGAAGATGGGGGGAGAGGGAGAAAAAAATTGGAACATGAGGGTCTAAAAGGATGAATGTTGAAAACTATTTATGCATGTGTTTTGAAAATAAAAGCTTAAAAAAAAAAGGCATTAAGCACAAAATAGCCTTTTCCTGATGACTAATCATGAAACCAGCAATTACTCTATAGGGTTTAACAATAGAATAAAATACCGTCAGGTTATAAATCCGGCCCTCTCTGAATTTCCCTGCAGCCTCTCAGGTGGTTGTCCCCTCCTCCCTGGCTGCAGCTGTTGCTTCTGATCATGGTAATTCGCCCACCTGGCCTGAGCTTCCCATCTTACTAAGATGCTGCTGTCTCTTAGGGATGCTGAGGTGACTTAGGGGAGATGGTGACTATGTTCCATCCTCCCCAAGCTGCCTTTTGGGTGGGGGAAAGGCCTGCCCTTCTAATGCCCTGCATTAAAGCAGGGGCTCACCTTCCCCAGTGAGGATTAAGCCAAATTCAGTTTCACCTTCTGATTCTTCCAGACTGTGTGCCCCAAAAGTAGGGGCTGTGGGATTCTAAGAGGGTCCCTTGGCTTCCCTGTGTCTCAGTACAATAGCACCCCCTACCATAGATGCTGGGAGGATCCAACAAGGTAAGTGACAAAGGCATACCACAGGCTTCCCAATCCCCAGAAGTGCCACCGGGCACCATTATTACTATTGTTATCCTTGGGCCAGTAGGACAGCTTTAAATCAGTGTGCCAGGATCTCATTAGACCCCCCCCCAAAGGTAAGAGACTCAAAGGGCAGTGATAAATGGCAGGGGAGTTTGAGAAAGTTACGGCTTATTAGGCAGGATCTTGGTGTCTGAAGACACCCTCCAGGGTATAAGGATCCTAGAAAGTCTCTCTTGCCAAGACCAGGTGCTCCACAAAAGACTCAGGACCCAGAGGAAGGTGGTCTCCAGGATACCGAATGGGGCCTCTGGGAAGTTACAGATGAGAAACACAGAGCGAGGAGGGAGGAGGCCCAATAATCAATGTTTCTCCCTTCTGCCCCTCCCCTTTCACACCTCACACCCCACTGGGGATAAAATCAGAGCAATAGCAAGATCAGCATGTGAAGAAGAATAATTGGTATTATTTCCTTCCCACCCACCATCCAGAGTCAAGTGCAGAGCAGTGAGGGACAAAGCAAGGCTCGTGGAGGGTCTGACTTTTAGAATGGAGATGGGAGGCCGTGTCCTGGGTGCCAAAGGGAGGGGGCCCGTTTGCTTTATTTAAAATCGGCAGTTTTTACTGAACACCTTTGACAGGTAAATACTATGGAGTGCTGGTCCCCCAACAAGAAACTTAGTCTCTTGGAAATCAAAATACCCAAATATACAGATACAAAGTAAAAAGTTTCTCCCGTGCCAGGGACAAAGCAAGGTGGTCCCAGAAGGAAAGTACCCAAGTCCTCATCCAGATACCAGATCTAGGAGAGGGGGGCCCTTCTGGAAGGGGCTTATTTCCCCAAACATAAGTGTGGGCAGTACAGGAAGAAGAGTCCTTGGATCACAGAGGAGATTTCCCAAGGGCTGACCCCTGACCCATGAAGCAGGTGCAGACATTCAGAGAGGCTGTCTCCCTCCGACCCCTCTCTCTGGCCCTGGCTCTCCCACGAGAATCCTTACTGCCCCAGGCCCCACAGGAGATACCAGAGCTGGGCCATCAATCCGCCTGAGTCCGAGGGGAATGCTGGCTTTGGTTTCAGCGGCTTGGAGATCTGGAAGCCATTTGGTCCCCCAAGGCAGAGTGTAGACAGTGGAGGCAGCTGGGCCCGATGCCAGCTTCGGCTTGGCCTGGTCAGTGTCAGGGGTGGCAGAGGGAGACCACCGCTCTCGGTATCCCCCAGTACTCCCCTAAGCAGCTCAGAGGAGAGCCTGCTAGGACCCAATCTCCTAATCTCTAGGAAAACCTTCCTCCAGGCAGCAACATTCATGGTCCAAAATTCAGGATGGGACCCCAAGTATCTCAACAGGGTCTCTGGCCTTGATCCAGGTTGGAATTGTTAGCACAGGGAAAGGAGGAGCATGAGGAGGGGGGCAGGAGATCCAGACAAGCTCTTAGGACCTGAGGGAAGGGAAGGGAAAGATAGCTGGGCTCCCCCTGCAGAAGCTCACATCTGCCAAAGTAAAAGCCATGATTTGGAACACCACACCCTCCTTTCCCAACACATCCCAAGTGCAAAAAAGTTTCCCCCCCCTCCCCCCCCCCCCCTTAGAAACACTATATTGTACAGAACCATTAAAAAAATAAACCCCTGATTTTCTTGACATCCTGTGCCTGGGGGTCCCTAGCCCCCCTTTCTGGATTACTCCACGCAGCTACCATTGTGGACTCCGGCTCTTCATCTGAAAAACAAAATCAATGAATAATAATCAATAAACATGTATTATCCCCTATGTGTCACAGGGTGCTAAGGACAGGATATAAAGAGGCAAAAGGGGGTCCTTGCCCTCAAGGACCTTACAATTGGCAGGCAATCTTTGGTCAGTCTCTCTCTAAAGGAGTTTTCCTAAGAGCTGCATGTCCCTGTAGGAAGGCTCAGGAGCAGGTGAGTTTGGAGGTGTGGGAAGGGCGAGCCAGAGTCACCTCCCTCTTAGCTCCCTCACATGACTCACTGGCTTGCAAGCTGGCCCCACCCTGAGACTGGTACCTGCCTGGACAGGAGGCATGGGCTGCCTCAGCTTCAGGACCTCCTCCCAAGCTCATGGGCTGCAGAGGTGTCTCCTTTACAGACAGTGACAGGGAGGTCCGAGGCTTGACCCTGGCTACAGGGTGAGAAGTCACATTTGCCGTCTCCAAACCCAGGGATCTTTCTGGCAGCCCTGCCTCCCTGCCTGGGCAGCATCTGAGCTCAGGTGCTTCTGGGTTCCTGCCCACAGCATCCTCCAGCCTAGTAGGCTCTGGGAGGCACTGTGGGGAAAGAGGCAAGTCAGAGAACAGGAGTTCAAATCTGGCTTCTGCAAGTGAGCCAGCTGGGGGGCCCTTGGACAGGATACTGCCCCCTCCTCACCTGGGGGAAGGGCCAGAAGATTTCAGGAGCCCCTTCAGCTCCAACCTCACCCCTAATAACAGGAGACATGAGTTTGGTTCAGGCCTGAGAGTTCGGATGAAGCACCCAAGGGAGCCAAGGCATTTGGCCTGAACATGATGGCAGAGAAGGGGAGGAGGGGCCTTAGATACCATCTTTAAGCATCTGTCATCAGGAAAATGGATGCAGGAAGAGATATATGGGGCCCAAAGAAGTTTCACTTTGCCAAGCTCTCCCGGGGAGGAAGGAGCACGAATCAATTCAAAGTCTGCACACTCTACTATAATGTGCTGCTTCTCACACTATGTGGAGTGACTGCTTCCAAGAGGCCTGCCTGGACCAGCCAGGAGTTGGGCCAACTTACTAGCTGGGTAAATTGGGACAAGCTACCCGAGTTCTCTGGGCAGACCTCGGTTTCCTTATCTGTAAAGCAGAGGATCGAGCCAAATGGTCTCAGAGGCCCCTGTCAGTTCTAGACAAAGCTTCTCCACCCGCTAAGGGCACTGCCAGTTCTAGATCCTTAGTACCATGAGGTATTTGCCAGTTCTAGAGCTTCCTATCTGAGCCTGAGGCCTCTGCCAGGGCCCATAATTCTTTAAAGCACTTAAAAGTATCCATGATCCTAGAGGGTGGAGGAAGGGCCCTCCCAACCCCCCAGAGGCTGAGGGGCCCTAGCACAGAAGGAAGATTTAATCCTTGCCTAATTCTAACCATCTCTCCAGTCCCACTCCCTAAAACTACCTGAGGACCTTACGGAAGAAAAAACATCCCAGAAACTCTACCATCTCAAGTTCCTCGTCTCAAAGACTGTCTCTTCATCACTCTCCATTGAAGCCATCTCCATGTGGTCATCTGTATTTGAGAGCAGACCATACTTCTTCCGCTGCGGTTTCTTTACTCTGAAAACAGGTTAAAATGCAATTCATTTCAATCCAACACACCTTTACCGAGGACCTCCATATGCAGGGCCCTGTGCGAGGAGCCGGGATCGGCACATTTACCTTCCCTCACTGATGATAAATATCCCTCTTTATCTCTTCGATTCGACTCAAAAAGCTCATAGGAAATATCAATTATGTGTTCTGCACGGAAGACACCAAGATGAAGCGACAGAGTCCCAGAGAGAGTGTGACAGGGACAAAGGAAAGGCCAGGCCAACACTCAGGGCCATCAGCAGAGGGTAAGAAGGGAGCAGGGAAGGCCTTTTCATAGGGAAGATGGGCCCTGAGTCAGGGCTTGGAGGGAGAGACGTCAGGGTGGGGGGCATGTATTCCAAGCAAGGAAGGAAGGAGAGGGGAGGCTGCAGGGTGAAAGCTCGAGCCCCGCTTCCTCCAGGGACACCATAATTTGGCCTGGAGGGCAGATCACAAGCAAGGGAACAAGCAGCCTTATAGAAGGCTGGATAAATGGGCTGGAGGGCTCTGAATGCCAAATAAAAAGATGATTATTATTATTATTTCACAATGCAGAAGAAGGATGTTATCAGAACAGTATCTTAGCAAGATAACTTGGGCATCAGAAAGCAAAAGGAAGATCTGGGGAGAACCCAGAGAAGGGAGCCCAATTAGGAGCCTCATCTCCCAAGAAGGGGGGTTATTTCAGAGCCAAGCCTGCTCCAGAGCTGAGAATGGGCACTGGGGTGTCCCTCAGTCAGCCAACAAGCATTTAGTAAGAACTATATTGAGTGCTTGGGGATACAAAAAGAGATACAAGATAGTCTCTGTCCTCAAGGAACTAACAATTTAATGGCAAAGAGAATAAACAAACAAGCCACATACAGGAAAATTAGGAAATAATTATCAGGGGAAGGCAATGGAATAGGGAAGGCTTCCAAATAAAAAGGAGGGATTGAGTTGTGCCTTCAAGGGAGCAGGGGAAGCCAGGACAGGGTCAGGAGGTGCTACTTCTCTTTCTTCCCAAAGAGTTAGAAATAGCGGAGTTGTTCCGGCGTGACCTCAGGGACTGTCCGGAGGTTTTTCCTTTCTTGGAATGGTTTGTCATTTCTTTCTCTAGTGGTATAAGGTAAATACAGGTGAAGTACTTGTCCAGGTATCTGAGGTCCTATTTGAACACAGGTCTTCCTCAGGACTCCAGGCTCAGTGCTCTACTGCTGAGTCACCTAATTGCCTCCTAAGAATCATTTAGAATAGGATTCCCACTCAGATCACCTTCTGGAAGTAATAGCCCCAGAGAGGCACAGATTCAAATCAATTCAACAGACAGTCACAATGGGTAGAGTAGAGAGAGCCTACTGCTGAGCCCAAGGGCCCCACAAAGAGGAGGTAAGACTGGGCGGGCACCAAGCTCCAAGCATCCCTCAAACCCAACCTTATTTTGGAGGAAAGGGGAGATCTGGAAGAAGTAGCTTTGTGCTGAGATTTAAAGATGACACAAATTCTGAATGAAGATGAAAAGAGAAGGTATTACAGATGGCACAGGAGACAGAGACACTGTCAGTAAGTGCAAAGATGGGGGCTAGGTGGGGAGGAGATGGGAGAATGGGCCCCAAGTGCCCCAACTCCCCATCATGTGTAAGGCCTCCAAGGGGACAGAGAAGCAGAGCCTCAGAAAATCCACAATTGAACTGGGGAAAAACTGTTCCCCGCTGAAGGCAACAAAAATTCCAGAGGCAGAATTTTAGAGCCAAAAGGAACTCCTCTTATCATGTTCAACCCACTCTTTTTAAAGAGAACGCCTCCAAAGGGGAATCCCCTTAGCTAGACTATTAGGATCACAAAGTTAGGCCAGGAAGGGACCTCAGAGGCTGCCTAGTCTAATCCTTTCATTGTACAGATGAAAAACTGAGGCCCAGGAAGTGATCTACCAAAGGCCACACAGACAACCATGTGAAGGAAGACTGGAAGCTATATATGTTCCTATACATTGGGCACAAAGCTTCATTCCTACCTTTGCCTATATACATGTCTCTCTGCATGTGCATATGTATGTATACACATATACACACATACATACACACACACACACACACAAATTCAGAATTTCTCTGACTAGTCTAAGTTTCTCAAAGAAAAAGGCAGTACAACTCAAATAGTGGGAAAACCTCAATTTACCTCTCTCAGACCAAAATAAATCTAACCATAAATTAAATAACAAAGAATTTAAGGAGATTGATTGAATTTTAGACAGGTTGGATATAATAAAGCTCAGGAAAAAAAAATGATGACTGAGAATAGAAAGGAATAACTTTTTCTCATTGTGCATGACGCTTTTGCAAAAACTGATCATGGATCAAGATATAAAAGTCTCACAAACAAATGCAGAAAACCAGAAATATCAAATGCATTTTTTTTCTCTCCACAATGCACTAAAACTTACATCAATAAATGATCTTTGAAGCACAAATTAACAATTAATTGCTGAATTTCTACTGGGCCTATATCCCAAAGAAATCATAAAGGAAGGAAAGGGACCCATATGTGCAAGAATGTTTGTGGCAGCCCTTTTTGTAGTGGCTAGAAACTGGAAGCTGAGTGGATGCCCATCAATTGGAGAGTGGCTGAATAAATTATGGTATATGAATGTTATGGAATATTATTATTCTGTAAGAAACGACCAGCAGGATGATTTCAGAGAGGCCTGGAGAGACTTGCATGGACTGATGCTGAGCGAAACAAGCCGAACCAGGAGATCATTATACACAGCAACAACAAGACTATATGATGATCAATTCTGATGGACATGGCTCTCTTCAACAATGAGGTGATTCAAACCAGTTCCTATTGTTCAGTGATGAAGAAAGCCATCTACACCCAGAGAGAGGCCTGTGGGATCTGAATGTGGACCACAATATTTTAATGCTTTCTGTGAATATTTGCTTATATTTTGTTTTCCTTCTTAGGTTGTTTTTTTTTTCTCTTTCTAGATCTGATATTTCTTGTGCAATAAGATAACTGTATAGATATATATATTGGATTTGTCATATAATTTAACATATTTAGCATGTGTTAGATTACCTGTCATCTAGGGGTGGGGGTGGGGGGAAGGAGGGGAAAAATCTGGAACAAAAAAAAATTTTTTTTTGCAAAGGTCAATAGAAAAATCACTATATGTTCTGTAAATAAAAAGCTTTAATAAAAAAAAAAAGAATATTACTGTGCTGTAAGAAATGATGAAGGGGATAGTTTCAGAAAATTAGGGGGACTTCCGGGGGGTGGAGCCAAGATGGTCAAGTGAAAACGTGACTCTCTGCGTCCTCCTCCGATCTTCTCAAACCAACAATAAAATAAGCCTCTGAACTGATCTTCAAGTCAACGAATCCAGAAATATTTGGACACTGCTTGCTGATATCTCTGAAGGACTTCACATCAGGTTTGTCTAACTCAGAGGGATAAACAGTGGTCTTGGGCGTAGGCTGGAAGTGAGTGTGGGACTCAGCTCATCATGGCAGAAACTCCAAACTCCAAACACCTGGAGTTTATCTGAGGCACTCGAGACACTCTGCCCTGATTGTGGGCAGGTGTTCTGGCAGACTTGCCTTGTTTAAGGAGTAATTCAGACTTAGTCCTAGCCCCCACTGGCCCAGCACCTTAAGTTAATTATCCGAATTGCCTCAGGGCAAAGATCTTCAGCCACCGTTTTTTCCGAGCCATAAAGAAACATCCACGCTGTCTAAAAAAAATGAAGAAGCAAAAGAGAGCTCTCACCATAGCCAGCTTTTATCAAGAGAAAGAAAGGATGACCCCAGATCCTGAGTTTCCTTTAGACAAAACTCCAAAGGAAGTTATTAAGGACCATCACTGGTCCCCTTTTCAAAAGGCCTTTCTGGAAGATTGCATAAAGAACCTCATAAGAGAGCTGGAGGATAAATGGGAAAATAAATTGAAATCAGTGCAAGAAGGATATGATGCCCTGCAAAAGACATATGAAAAAGACACCAATTTATTGAAAAATAAAATTAGTGAAGTGGAAAAGGAGTGCAATGAACAAAAAAATTCAATTGGCCAGTTACAAAAGGAGCTTAAAAAGGCAACTGAAGAAAACAACATTTTAAAAATAAGAACTGAACAAATGCAAGTGAATGACTCAATAACACTTCAAGAATCAGTCAAACAAAAACAAAAAAATGAAAAATTAGAAGAAAATATGAAATATCTCCTAGGAAAAACAACTGACTTGGAAAATAGATCTAGGAGAGACAATCTAAGGATTATTGGACTTCCTGAAAGCCATGATGAAAAAAAGAATCTAAACACTATCTTTCAGGAAATCCTGAAAAGAAAACTGCCCTGAGACTGTAGAATCAGAAGGCAAAATCACCACTGAAAGAATTCACCGATCACCTCCTGAAAGAGACCCCAAAATTAAAACCCCAAGGAATATCGTGGCTAAATTTCAGGACTATCGAACCAAGGAAAAGATTCTGCTAGCAGCTAGAAAGAAACAATTCAAATACCGAGGATCAATAATTAGAATCACACACGATCTGTCAGCCTCCACATTGAAGGATTGAAGGGCCTGGAACCAGATATTCCGAAAGGCAAAGGAACTTGGATTACAGCCAAGAAAAACCTATCCAGCTAGAATGAGCATCATCTTCCAGGGAAGAAGGTGGTCATTCAATGATATAGGTGAATTTCACCTATTTCTAATGAAAAGACCAGATCTGAACAAAAAATCTGACCTCCAAACACAGAACTCAAGAGAAGCATAAAAAGGTAAAAAGGAAAGGACTCTTGATAACTTTATTTCTACTATGGGGATACTTAAAGTTTGGAGGTATAATTAACTAGATATTACTTTGATAATATGAAAAAGAAAACTAGAGGGGAAAGGTTGTCATACTGGGGAAAAGAGGGAAAAAGTGGTAAAATAAGATCTAAAAAAAAAGGAGGTAAAAACAAGGTAAAATCTCTTGAAGAGGCAAAGAAAACCTAATATAATTGAGAGAAAGAGGGGAGGGAGATGAGCATTGTGTAAATCTTACTCTCATCAGGTTGGGCTATAAAAGTGTATATCAGACACTTGATTTCACATAGAAACTTGTCTGTTGCCAAAGGGAAGTGGGAGGGAAAGGAGGAAAAAGAAAGGGATAAACTATTAGAAGGGAAAATAGAAGAATCGAGGAAAGGAGTTAAAAAGGGGGGAGGGGATCTAAAGGGTGGTGGATTGTTTGGGAGAGGGGGTCATCAGAAAATTAGGAAACAATACAAAGAGAAGTGGGCAGAACCAGAGAACAATCTACAGAGTAACAGCACCACTGTAATGGACTCCGGATGCAGACTGAGTCATATTTTTTTCTCTTTCTTTTTCTTACTTTTCTTGGACACATGGTTATGTTGGACATTTGTTGTGCCTGTCATATGTATTTATAACAACTTTTTTGAGGGGGGAAGGAAGGAGGGGGGACTGAGTGTGTGGGTGGGAAGGGAGGGAAACTGGAACTTAAAAAAACAAAACTTGACTCCAAACTAGCTTTTCAACAATATATCCCAAATATATTTTGAAAAAGATTTATCTCCTTGTTTGATGCCTGATATTTATAATCAGAAGGTCACTGAATGCTGTTATTCCTACCACTGAGGAGGCATCTAATAGTGCTTTCCGGATGAGACATTCAGAGTATTTCCTGGAATATTCGTTTGAGGACAGCAGCTGGTTTATATACATACACAAAGGATAGGAAGGCAGAGGCAAATATTGACTATTAAAACTATTAGGTTTTTTTTAATGCTTAAACCAATGCCTGCTACCCGAATAGAAGTTGTGACCTGGCACACAGTGGTGCTTAATACATGCTTACTCGTAGTTCGATTTTAGGAAGGTGGAAAGTGTATTATTCATAGATCATGGGGCTGAAAGGAACCAGGCCAACTCGTCCAATTCGGCATTTTCCGGACGGGAAAGCAGACGGACGTAATGATGCAAAGTACTTTAAAACATTTTGTGGACGTCAGCCACTATTATTGCGATTAGAATGGAAATCGTACTCCGGGTAGTATCATTCCCATTTTAGGATGACAAGCGGTAAGGAGGATCAACCACTCTCAATTCTTCCCCTTCCAGGAAGCTTTGTACCGGGAAAATATGATTAAAAGCCACCCAAGACCGGCATCCAGCAAGGTTTGCCTCATGTGACGCGCAGCACGTGACCTGGGAAAACACCTCCCCGCCAACCCGCACCATCTCCTGGCTACTTCCGAAACTAAGGACAGAGTCTCTGTCACATGACTTCCAACGAGGGCCAGGATAGGCCCGCGGGGACTCCACATGACTCACCTAAAGGCCCGGATGAGGAAATAGAGCGCAGCCAGTGCGCAAAAGCCTGTCAGCACGTAGATGGAACGCTTCAGCATCTGTCCTGCTCCAGAGCTCGGTAGAACCACTCTGGTTTCATTGTAAGGCGCCGCAGACACGATCAAACTGCTCCCATTCGTAATGGACGGTGACATCGGCGTCTCGGAGGCCCAGACTGCTGCCCTGAATAACAGAGCGAACAGCAGCAGACGTGGCCCCATGGCGGGGGGATAGCGGCAGCGGCAGTGCCCCGCCCTCGCGTTTCTCTGTCATTCAGCAAAGGGCGGGGGCGGAGGCAACCAATGACTGCGCAGGGGGCGGGGCTTGGAGGTCCTAGTGCTAACCGATTCCCTATTAGTCACTTTGGCTCCGCCCCCCGGCAACCGTTTGCGGAGGCCCCCTGGCCCCGCCCCATTTCCTGCTTCCCCGCCCTCCTCTTTCCACCAGCAAACCTTATAAAATGAACATTTACCTAGTCCTTTAAGGAGTAGGTAAATGTTCATTTTATTAAGGATTGAATTTTCCTCTAGGCCGCTAGTAGCAAGCGCTGACCCTTCAATCAGGAAGCCTTGAGTTCAGAATAGGTCTCAGATGGGAAGTCCCTTGACCGCTGTCTGCCTCAGTTTCCTCACCTGTAAAATGGGAATAATATCAGAGCTACCTCACAGAGTTGTGAGGAGATAAGAGAATATTTGCAAAAGGCCCTAAGGTACAGTGCCTGGCACATAGTAGGCGCCATATAAATGCATAGTTCCCCTCCCTACTTCAGATTCCTTCACCTTGGGGCCTTACTGAAACCTAGGAGCTTCGAGGGAGGAGCATTATCCCCCTTGTTTGGCAGGGATATACAAGGACTCTCAAGGGTCCTGCTACCCAAAGGCACCATCTGATCCAGAGCCTGGACAGCACTCCACTGACCCTTAGGACATGTTCTACTCCAAGACCTACCCTCACCATCTTAAATACTGAGGTTCCCTCAAATACCCTATTTCCCAGTAACTTGATCTAGATAAGTAAAAAAAAAAAAAAAAGTATTAAGCACCTACTGTGTATGGGCCACTAAGATAAGGCTGGATTTGTAGATACAAGCCCTAAGCAATTATGCTCAGAACAGGAGAGAATACCTAGTAATTTAGCAAAGGGCAACGGGCATGGAGACCATTGGTGGAGGCTCAGAGGGTAGTGTCCAAAGCTCTAAGTGGGGAAAGGAGGGAGAGGAGGCCAATGGCCAACAATATGGTGGAAATGTGAACTCCGGCATTCCCATGTTACCTACACATAGGTCACGCCCTTGACCTTGTCAAGGGTTGATGCACTTCTGTGTTTGTTATCTGTGAAATTCCTTTTGTTGTTGTTTCATAACCCCATTTGGGGTTTTCGTGGCAAAGATACTGGAATGGTTTGCCATTTCCTTCTCCTCATTTGACAGATGAGGAAATAGACAAATAGGTGAAATGACTGTTCCAGAGTCACACAGTTAACATCTGTTAATTAATGAGGAAGATGAGTCTTCCTGAATCTAGGCCCTGCACCACCTGTAAAATGGGAATAATACCAAAGCTACCTCTCAGATTTTGAGGATCAAGTGAGAAAATATTACTGTATTATAGAGAGAAATTAATATATATATATGTATATATATATATATGTATATGTTATCATTTCATCCTTCCCTCTGCTTTGTTCTTCATCCTCATGATCACCTCCAAACCCTTTTCAGTTCTTTCTCAGGTCATCACTCCTAAGTTACATTTCTCCCCTCTTTCCTATTTCAGTAACTTGGTGAACCAACACAACTTTATAGTATCCTTTTCTTGAATCCCATATTTCTTTATCCTATTACCATCAACCCTTGCCAAACTCCTTGTATTGCTATCCCCCCCATCACAAACTGCATCCTTCACTCCTATCCAACTACTGCTGAATGGAGATAAAAGGGTCATGAGACCACAATGGTTGGGTCCACCATCCTCCCATGGGGTTGCTTTGCTGGCAATCAGCATTATCTCTTTACTCACACAGCCACCATGATTAAGGCCCTAATCAGTTCTCACCTGGACTGTGGCAATAGCCTAATAGGTCTCCAGCTTCAATTCTTCCTACCCCAATCTATCCACTTAAGCTGCTAAACTGAGTTTCCAAAAACACAGATCTCTCAGCAACCTTCCCTCCTTCCCTCACAATCCCTGCTCAATAAACTCCAGTGATTCCTATTACTTCTAGGATAAAATAGCCTGTTTCAATCAGTATTAAGTGCCTATTGCATACCAGGTACTGTGTTAAATACTGGGATTACAAAAAATAACAAAAGGCAATCCCTGCACTATTATACAGAGGCAATTCCTTTTTGTTTTGGCTTCTCAGCCTGCAGACTTGAATAAGCAAGATTCATATGGAATAGTTTCCTAGCTATAATACAGTTGTAGTACCTATAAACTGACCTGCTTATATGGTCATCTCATGGATGCTAAGTGCACCATCTTAGACCTGTGGCATTCTGTAACTTAAATACAAATAGGCAAGCTGCTAAAACATACTTCTATTTTGAATTCTTTTGTTTTTAGAGCTACTAAAGATTGTATTGCTGTCTGCTGAAGTGGCATCTAGAATCCATTCTAAAAATTCTCTGCCAGTCAAATCACTAAATCAGTTTGACAAACATATATCAAGTCTGTATGAGTACTGGGGAACGTGCAAAGTTTAGCTAGTTCCTGCCCTTGTGGATCTCCCAGATAATAATTGAGACTGGTCTCTGTCTACTTTAAATATAATCAATATATGGTCAGGTCAGATCATTCAGATTAAATATAAAAAGCAGTCATTTCTGCTTTGGTCAGAAATCCTAAGAGTCTTCCCCTCCTAGATTAATTCATTTATTTATTTAGGACTAGGTGAAAGGAAATTTTTTGCCTCACTTGTTACCTAGTCTTCATCACTGAAGGAGTTTGGCCTCTGTCAAACCAAGACCTCTTGAAGACTTTAGTTTAAAAAGTCCAAGGTCTCCCCCTGCATTCAGGCCCATCTCTAGTCATCCTGATCTACATCCTACCACTGGACCCAGATGGCTCTGGAGGGAGGCCGGGGACCTTGCACAGCCTCCCTCCCTTAATTCCAATTCACATTCATGTCATGGCATCACCTCCCTGATGTTGTGGTCCTCTTCAAGAACCAAAACTTGGTGGGACTTGTGCTTTAGGAAAATCATTTTGGTGGCTGAATGGAAGATGGATGCAAGTGAGGAGAGATTGGAGGCTGGCAGACCCACAAGTAGCCATAGCAGTGATCAGGTGTGAGGTACTCCAGCTCAGAGGAGAGAAGTGGGTACATCAAAGGGATGGTCAAGAGGCAAAATGGACAGGCCTTGGTATAGCCTGGAAATGGGAGTGAGTTGGGGCACTGAGAGGAGTTTAAAGCTCCTCAGAACAGGGACCCTTCTCTAGGCTGCCTCCAATTTGGTCTCCTTCATATACCCACCCCTGCTTCAGACCTCCATGCCATTCCTTGTGCACAAAATGCTGCATCGATGCCAGCAAGCTCATGTTCTGCCTTAACTCTGTCTTTTAATTTCCCTGACTTCCTCAAGTCTCAGCTAAGGTGCTGTGAGATCCCATTCTTCCAGCCTGCTTCTTAGAAACCAGCTTATTGGAAGTAGGAGGAAGCAAGAGTGTAAAGGCAAAGAGGGAAGAATTTGAGAGGCTTTTTTTTTTTTTTTTTGTCCTTCCCTCAGAGGCTAGAACAGGAAGTTAACCTGACATGTAACCCCACACAGACACACAAAGTGTCTAATACATGCATTTCAGGGGATCTATGCCCTTGAATGGGAAAAATATTACATTTTTTATTTTCACTAACACCTAATTGAAATTTAGAAATCTAAAGTGAAATTTAGTTGAAATTTCTTCGTTTATTTAAAAGCATGAATCTGAGAAAGGGGCCATATGCTTCACCAGCCTGACTGCCAAAGAGGCGCACACATGCTGCGAGCACACACACCACATGCACACTCTCTCTCTACCCAGAGCCCTCCTCTCAAACCTTTCCTGTTTTCTACATGTATCTTTTATATGTATTTACCTGCTTATTTAAATGTCATCTCCTCATTAGTGTGTAAGCTCTCTGTGAAGGCTGGGATAATTTTTGTCCTCCTTTATAACAAGACATAGGAAATGATGCTGTGATTTCATTGATAATTAGAAGTGACAAAAAGTCCCTTCACCAATGCAGTTTCTTCCTTTCAATTTAGAGTCTTGAACTCAAATAGAACTTGGGGCCACTAAACCATACATGAGGGTCCGGACAGACTGACTTAGAAAATCACAAATTAACATTATGTTTTATATTATTTGTATTTTGTTAAATATTTCCCAATTACATGTTAACCCAATTTAGGGAGGAGACAATTTGTAGTCTGAGTTAGATGTTTGCCATCTAGACCTAGCACACTAAGATTTTACTTGCCCAGAATTAAGACAATTAGCTTTTGTCAGAGGTAGAGCATGAACTCAGGTCCCAGCTTTGGAGACCAACTCTATCCACTATCAGCACATAACAAGCATTTAATAAATCCTTGTTAATTAATTTACCCCTGCTTATCTGCTTATCACAGCACAGAGCACACAGAAGGGAATTCAAGATTTATTGACTTGGGGCAGTTAGATGTTGCAGTGTATCCACTGGTTTGTCCTTGGAGTCAGGACAGGAGTTCAAATTCCAACTCAGACACTTAATAATAGCTGAGTGTGTGAGCCTGAGCAAGTCACAACCCCAATTGCCCAGTGGAGGGTGGAGGGGGGAAGGGATTTATTTACTAATTGATTAGTCCTTACAACCTCAAAGTCGAAGACTTTTTTCCTCATAGACATCTTATTCTTGAGGGGAATTTCTTGCCTTCAAAAACTCCCTTCCAGTGCATACCCCAAACCTTATCCCATCAGGTCTTTTTCCCTCTGCACCTGAAGGCCAAGGGAACAAAACTATCTGTTGCTCTCTGAAGGTTCAAAGGAAGACCAGGGTGTACAGAGAAATCTTTGCACTTACTTTCTCCAGACCACTGCTTACTCCTCCTGCTATGGGAGAAATATCTCCTGAGTTTGTATAGTGGGTAACTGCTGTCAACTACATATTTATCACAAAGCAGAAATTATGGGGATTAAAAACCTAGAGTTTATTATTATGCTCAAGCAGAAATTCAGGCCTCAGAGAAAACCTGGATTCCTGTGAAGATCATAGCAAGGCTTCTTATAGGGAAAATTATGTCAGCATAACAGAAAAATAATCATTTGCATATTGTAATCTTGTATGTTCCCCTTAGGCATAAGAGAAGATAGAGCCATAATCCCATATTTCAACATCATAAAAATTGAACACATTTAGCTAATCAGTTATAATCTCATACATTCCACATATAACTCTGTAGCTAAACTTAAGTCAAATTACGGATTAGACTGCATTTAGAGCATTCACAAATAGGTTGATTGAGGAGGACAATTTATATCAAAAAGTCAGGAACAATTGAGATTCTTCCTCTGACTTATCTAAGGAATGTTTAAGGCTCTTTAAGTCAATTTTTACATTCCATAGGATTAAGTTTTTGGTCAGGCAAGGCTAATATTAACCAAAATCTGCAGTAGGAATTCCCCTGAGTCCCAAATAATAAAAAGAAACAAAAATGACTATGACAATTCCCATAACATTCTTCATTTCCACTTCTCTCAGCTATAGCAATAATGTGGCTTTCCCACATCCTCTCTCTGTTCCCTCTGATCTCTCCTTCCTACCACTTCCAAAACTGCCTTTCTTCTGCATAGATCCAATCACATCAGTGTCCTATTCCAGGACTTTCAATAGTCTGTTAGTGAAACTAAAACTCCTCCTGATCATAAAAAAGGGAAAGGGATCCACTTGTGCAAAATGTTTGTGGCAGCCCTTTTAGTGGTGGTAAGGAACTGGAAACTGAGTGGATGCCCATCAACTGGAGAATGGCTGAATAAGTTATGGTATATAAATGTTATGGAATATTATTGTTTTATAAGAAATGATCAGCAGGATGGTTTCAGAAAGGTCTGGAGAGACTTATATGAACTGATGCTAAATGAAATGAGCAGAACCAGGAGATAATTGTATTGGGCAACAAGATTATACAATGATCAATTCTGATGGAAGTGGTTCTTTTTGACAATGTGATGATGTTATGATCCTCTTTGAGACCAAAGGACAACTTTGATGACCCTCTGACCCTAAGGGCAGTATATCCTTCCCCATATTTCCTTGTATGCCTTCCCTCTCTCTATTTACCCCTTTCCTTCCTATCCTTTAAAGCAGAAATTCATAATCTTTTTTGGTGTAATGGACCCCTTTGGCAGACCAGTGAAACCTATGGACCCTTTCTCAGAAGAATGCTTTTAAATACACAACATAAAATATGTAGGATTACAAAAGAAAACAATTATATTGAAATGTGCTTATAAAAAATCATTTAAGTTCACAGGCTACAGGTTAAGAATCTCTGCTTTAGCCTAACTCACATGCTACCTCCTTTTATGAAAACTTACTTGATCCCCCAATTAGTAACTATTTCCTCCCTCAGATCTCACAGAGCACCTTATTTGTACTTCTCTGGTGTGATTATGTGCTATGGCTATCTCTGGGATGCTCTCATCCTCCTATTAGACTCCCCTCTTCGGGGCAAGGATCATAAAGTGAGGGAGGGGAAGAAAGCTGAATTTGAATCCAACCATCCAGAATCCAGAATCCATTTGAATCCAGAATTTGAATTATCTAGGCAAGAAGCTAAATTTCCCTTCTGAGCCTGGTCTGAAAAATGTTAATAATACTATCTGCCTCACAGGGTTGCTTTGAAGATTATATTTGAAAGCAAAGAGTTATATATGCAGCATCAGCTATTTATTATTTAAACTTGGTTTACATGGGGCAGCTGAATGGCTCAATGGATGGAGCCCTGGAGTTAGGGAGACCTGAGTTCAAATGTGGCTGAGATACTTAACACTTCCTAGATGTGTGATCCTAGGCAAATTACTTGACCTAAATTGCAAGGTCAAAAAAACAAATAAATTTGGTACATGGTAGACCTCTAATATATATGCTGGCAATTACAGAAAGATGAGACCATTACATTAAATAAGTTCCCTTCCATACACTACCATTTGTTTTTTTCCCTTCTCTTGGTCTGAACTACTCTTATCTATAAACCAACAGAATTAGGTTAGGTGATCTCTTAGGTCTCTTTCCAGCTCAAAGGTGTGGTTTATACATCTGAGGATGGCTCTCGATGGGCATGGCTGGGCCCAGTAACCTAAGGACTTGTATTTGGGGGTACAGGGTGTGTTCAGGGAAGGCTGAGGGCTGCTGAGCCCTTTTCTGGGCTGCTTTCCACCTTTGGTGTCTACCTGATCTGTTTCCCTCTCACCTGTGGCTTCAAGAAGCTGTAGCACACACAGTAGCCATATTGCAGTAAAATACTTCAACAGACAGGCTAAAAAATTTTAATTTGGTGCAATCGTTAGACTGCCTCATTAAATACCGAATCCAAGGCTGCCCTTCTGAAGGATAGGAAAAGTAATTTGGCTTCAAACTCTTGTAAGCCTTTACATCTCACCCTTGGCACTGCCCCATCAGTACCAACCACTCAGTAGGATTGCCAAAGGGGCCTATTTACCCTGCCAGATGCTTAAAATGGTGTGATTTCTGGCCATCAGCACCCTTTCTGATGAAAATTTTACAGCTCCAACTCCTCCCCCACCCCATCCCACATGCCCAGTTCTGTAGTTGCCCCCAACTGACTTTGAAGTTCACTTGCCTTTTCTCCAGCCAAGCTCATAAACTTGATACTAGACCCAATTTAAGGGCTACGAAGCCAGAGCTTCATAAAGTGCCTCTCAGATATCAAGACAGACTATGGTGATTACCTCG
>JAJPUD010003986.1:81304-155604 GCA_023553655.1 Myrmecobius fasciatus
CATTGTTTCCGCCTGCTTCTTAGAAACCAGCTTTTTGGAGGTGGGGGGAAAAAAGAGTGTAAAAGGGAAAAGGGGAAAAATTTTGAGGGGTTTTTTTTTTTTTTTTTTGTCCTTCCCTCAGAGGCTAGAACAGGAAGTTAACCTGACATGTAACCCCACACAGACACACAAAGTGTCTAATACATGCATTTCAGGGGATCTATGCCCTTGAATGGGAAAAATATTACATTTTTTATTTTCACTAACACCTAATTGAAATTTAGAAATCTAAAGTGAAATTTAGTTGAAATTTCTTCGTTTATTTAAAAGCATGAATCTGAGAAAGGGGCCATATGCTTCACCAGCCTGACTGCCAAAGAGGCGCACACATGCTGCGAGCACACACACCACATGCACTCTCTCTCTACCCAGAGCCCTCCTCTCAAACCTTTCCTGTTTTCTACATGTATCTTTTATATGTATTTACCTGCTTATTTAAATGTCATCTCCTCATTAGTGTGTAAGCTCTCTGTGAAGGCTGGGATAATTTTTGTCCTCCTTTATAACAAGACATAGGAAATGATGCTGTGATTTCATTGATAATTAGAAGTGACAAAAAGTCCCTTCACCAATGCAGTTTCTTCCTTTCAATTTAGAGTCTTGAACTCAAATAGAACTTGGGGCCACTAAACCATACATGAGGGTCCGGACAGACCGACTTAGAAAATCACAAATTAACATTATGTTTTATATTATTTGTATTTTGTTAAATATTTCCCAATTACATGTTAACCCAATTTAGGGAGGAGACAATTTGTAGTCTGAGTTAGATGTTTGCCATCTAGACCTAGCACACTAAGATTTTACTTGCCCAGAATTAAGACAATTAGCTTTTGTCAGAGGTAGAGCATGAACTCAGGTCCCAGCTTTGGAGACCAACTCTATCCACTATCAGCACATAACAAGCATTTAATAAATCCTTGTTAATTAATTTACCCCTGCTTATCTGCTTATCACAGCACCGAGCACACAGAAGGGAATTCAAGATTTATTGACTTGGGGCAGTTAGATGTTGCAGTGTATCCACTGGTTTGTCCTTGGAGTCAGGACAGGAGTTCAAATTCCAACTCAGACACTTAATAATAGCTGAGTGTGTGAGCCTGAGCAAGTCACAACCCCAATTGCCCAGTGGAGGGTGGAGGGGGGAAGGGGTTTATTTACTAATTGATTAGTCCTTACAACCTCAAAGTCGAAGACTTTTTTCCTCATAGACATCTTATTCTTGAGGGGAATTTCTTGCCTTCAAAAACTCCCTTCCAGTGCATACCCCAAACCTTATCCCATCAGGTCTTTTTCCCTCTGCACCTGAAGGCCAAGGGAACAAAACTATCTGTTGCTGTCTGAAGGTTCAAAGGAAGACCAGGGTGTACAGAGAAATCTTTGCACTTACTTTCTCCAGACCACTGCTTACTCCTCCTGCTATGGGAGAAATATCTCCTGAGTTTGTATAGTGGGTAACTGCTGTCAACTACATATTTATCACAAAGCAGAAATTATGGGGATTAAAAACCTAGAGTTTATTATTATGCTCAAGCAGAAATTCAGGCCTCAGAGAAAACCTGGATTCCTGTGAAGATCATAGCAAGGCTTCTTATAGGGAAAATTATGTCAGCATAACAGAAAAATAATCATTTGCATATTGTAATCTTGTATGTTCCCCTTAGGCATAAGAGAAGATAGAGCCATAATCCCATATTTCAACATCATAAAAATTGAACACATTTAGCTAATCAGTTATAATCTCATACATTCCACATATAACTCTGTAGCTAAACTTAAGTCAAATTACGGATTAGACTGCATTTAGAGCATTCACAAATAGGTTGATTGAGGAGGACAATTTATATCAAAAAGTCAGGAACAATTGAGATTCTTCCTCTGACTTATCTAAGGAATGTTTAAGGCTCTTTAAGTCAATTTTTACATTCCATAGGATTAAGTTTTTGGTCAGGCAAGGCTAATATTAACCAAAATCTGCAGTAGGAATTCCCCTGAGTCCCAAATAATAAAAAGAAACAAAAATGACTATGACAATTCCCATAACATTCTTCATTTCCACTTCTCTCAGCTATAGCAATAATGTGGCTTTCCCACATCCTCTCTCTGTTCCCTCTGATCTCTCCTTCCTACCACTTCCAAAACTGCCTTTCTTCTGCATAGATCCAATCACATCAGTGTCCTATTCCAGGACTTTCAATAGTCTGTTAGTGAAACTAAAACTCCTCCTGATCATAAAAAAGGGAAAGGGATCCACTTGTGCAAAATGTTTGTGGCAGCCCTTTTAGTGGTGGTAAGGAACTGGAAACTGAGTGGATGCCCATCAACTGGAGAATGGCTGAATAAGTTATGGTATATAAATGTTATGGAATATTATTGTTTTGTAAGAAATGATCAGCAGGATGGTTTCAGAAAGGTCTGGAGAGACTTATATGAACTGATGCTAAATGAAATGAGCAGAACCAGGAGATAATTGTATTGGGCAACAAGATTATACAATGATCAATTCTGATGGAAGTGGTTCTTTTTGACAATGTGATGATGTCATGATCCTCTTTGAGACCAAAGGACAACTTTGATGACTCTCTGACCCTAAGGGCAGTATATCCTTCCCCATATTTCCTTGTATGTCTTCCCTCTCTCTATTTACCCCTTTCCTTCCTATCCTTTAAAGCAGAAATTCATAATCTTTTTTGGTGTAATGGACCCCTTTGGCAGACCAGTGAAACCTATGGACCCTTTCTCAGAAGAATGCTTTTAAATACACAACATAAAATATGTAGGATTACAAAAGAAAACAATTATATTGAAATGTGCTTATAAAAAATCATTTAAGTTCACAGGCTACAGGTTAAGAATCTCTGCTTTAGCCTAACTCACATGCTACCTCCTTTTATGAAAACTTACTTGATCCCCCAATTAGTAACTATTTCCTCCCTCAGATCTCACAGAGCACCTTATTTGTACTTCTCTGGTGTGATTATGTGCTATGGCTATCTCTGGGATGCTCTCATCCTCCTATTAGACTCCCCTCTTCGGGGCAAGGATCATAAAGTGAGGGAGGGGAAGAAAGCTGAATTTGAATCCAACCATCCAGAATCCAGAATCCATTTGAATCCAGAATTTGAATTATCTAGGCAAGAAGCTAAATTTCCCTTCTGAGCCTGGTCTGAAAAATGTTAATAATACTATCTGCCTCACAGGGTTGCTTTGAAGATTATATTTGAAAGCAAAGAGTTATATATGCAGCATCAGCTATTTATTATTTAAACTTGGTTTACATGGGGCAGCTGAATGGCTCAATGGATGGAGCCCTGGAGTTAGGGAGACCTGAGTTCAAATGTGGCTGAGATACTTAACACTTCCTAGATGTGTGATCCTAGGCAAATTACTTGACCTAAATTGCAAGGTCAAAAAAACAAATAAATTTGGTACATGGTAGACCTCTAATATATATGCTGGCAATTACAGAAAGATGAGACCATTACATTAAATAAGTTCCCTTCCATACACTACCATTTGTTTTTCCCTTCTCTTGGTCTGAACTACTCTTATCTATAAACCAACAGAATTAGGTTAGGTGATCTCTTAGGTCTCTTTCCAGCTCAAAGGTGTGGTTTATACATCTGAGGATGGCTCTCGATGGGCATGGCTGGGCCCAGTAACCTAAGGACTTGTATTTGGGGGTACAGGGTGTGTTCAGGGAAGGCTGAGGGCTGCTGAGCCCTTTTCTGGGCTGCTTTCCACCTTTGGTGTCTACCTGATCTGTTTCCCTCTCACCTGTGGCTTCAAGAAGCTGTAGCACACACAGTAGCCATATTGCAGTAAAATACTTCAACAGACAGGCTAAAAAACTTTAATTTGGTGCAATCGTTAGACTGCCTCATTAAATACCGAATCCAAGGCTGCCCTTCTGAAGGATAGGAAAAGTAATTTGGCTTCAAACTCTTGTAAGCCTTTACATCTCACCCTTGGCACTGCCCCATCAGTACCAACCACTCAGTAGGATTGCCAAAGGGGCCTATCTACCCTGCCAGATGCTTAAAATGGTGTGATTTCTGGCCATCAGCACCCTTTCTGATGAAAATTTTACAGCTCCAACTCCTCTCCCACCCCATCCCACATGCCCAGTTCTGTAGTTGCCCCCAACTGACTTTGAAGTTCACTTGCCTTTTCTCCAGCCAAGCTCATAAACTTGATACTAGACCCAATTTAAGGGCTACGAAGCCAGAGCTTCATAAAGTGCCTCTCAGATATCAAGACAGACTATGGTGATTACCTCGGGAACAGTTCTTAAACCTGACTCCTGGAAAAGCCCAAGTATTTGGAGTCTTTCAAAGTCAGATCTTAAAAGCATCTCCTAAGGATTTCATTTATCTCTGTAGCCCTGGAGGACATTAAGCAGAAAGAAACCCAGCAGGCAGGCAGTTTCTCCCAGGAAGGTCACCTTGTCAAACAGAAACTGGGACAGTCCTGCCCATTAATTAGGAGCAAAGATCATCCAGTTCTGAGATATGGAGCCAGGCATGACCTTCGTCCCAATTTGTCCCAACCCTCTTGTTTTATGGAGTATGAAAGGATAATATAGGGATTTGCCCAAAATTAGGAAGCAAGGAAAAGAGGCAGGATTTCAAAATACCACTTCTAACCCCAAACCTAGGGCTCGTTCCATCACATGGGGGTCCTGCTTCTGTTAGCAACCCCTCATTTCCCAAAATGAATGCCTGGAGAGATGAAGACATTTGTATAACAGTCAAAGCTGTGGCAGAACTGACACCAGAACCCAGGTCTTCAGCTCTATTCATCAATAAATGCCTGTGGCTCACAGGGAATCTATCTCCAAGTGATTGGGGGAGGCAAGAGTAGCCCAGTGGGAATCACTCTGGGTTGGGGAGTAGAGAGTCTGTTCAAATGCTACTTCTATCCATTTCTCTTTCTTCCTTTTGATGAAGTACCAGGTTCTGGGAGAGCAGTTTGGAATGTGAAAAATTCACAAAAGGCATTATCATAGTCACAAGGGCCCTTTATTGTGGTGAAAAAGCTCACAGGCTAATTAAATGATTTCGAAGCCAGCTGTGAGTGAAAGGAGCTATTTAAAGGTCAGAGGGAAGACAGAAAGAAGTATGGATAAGATCTAGAGAGTTAGGGAGGAGTTAGGGAAGGTCTTAGTTGAGAACAAACTTTAATATGCTTTATATCTATGTCAGCAATTGCATGATGGGGAAATCGGGTATATTAATATAGGATAATGAGGTTTCTTTGGTCCCAAAGGTTATTTGTAGGGTGAGAAGGTGTCTAGTGTGCTGGTTCAGGGAAGGGGGGTCCTTTATCTGATTTGGTGAATTGAGTATGCCTTAGTCATGCTGACAAGACAGTCTCAGAAATTTGACCTCCCTTTGTGCATGATAAAGTTGACAATGGGAACAGGATGGACTTGGTTAAAGTTCACATCATTCCTGACAATGGCTGCACATCACTCCCTTTCTTTTTTTTCTCTCTTCCTCTCTCCTTCCCTTCCTTCCTTCCTTCTTTTTTCCTTCCCCACTCCCTCCTTCCTACCTTCTTTTTTCCTTCCTCAGTTATTTCTTTCTTCCTTTCTTTCTTCCTCTCTGGCAAGGTAATTGGGGTTAAATGACTTGCCCAAAGTCACACAGCTAGTAAGTGTCAAATGTGTGAAGTCAAATTTGAACTCAGGTCCTAACCCCAGAATTGATGCTGTATCCACTAGTGGCCTCTATCCATTTGTTTCATTTGTGAACTTGGAAAAATCACACTATCCTCAATCACAGTAAAAACAAATTAGATGACCTCCAATATCCCTCCCAGTTCTAAATCTATGATCTTATTGACTGCATAATTGATGGCCTTTTTGGTCACTAGCATGGCCACGTTTTAAACTGACAGATAAAAATGTTTTTAAGAGAAGAAATAAAGCCAGTTATTTGACCTTCTCTAGGCCTAAGCTCATTGCAAATGGCAAATCTGACATTTAAACCCAGATCTCATGGCTCTTTTTTAGAGACAGGTTTCTCTCTCTCTCTCTCTCTCTCTCTCTCTCTCTCTCTCTCTCTCTCTCTCTCTGTGTGTGTGTGTGTGTGTGTGTGTGTGTGTGTGTGTGTTTTAAGACCAGGAAGGAGTAACCTGAAAAGAGAATGTAAAATTCATAACCCAATTCAATTTGCCTGGAGACATTCTGAAAAGATAAACATCTTATTCTCACAAGCCCAGGGAAACAGTCTTCTTTCTCAGTTTAAAGACTTTGGAAGAGGATTGCCATTGGCAAATCTTATAGGTAGCAGCACTAATTAAAAGGGACACTTTTTGGAAAGGGGAACAATGGCTTCTTTGCCTCTAGGCTACAGGAAGTTAAGCATCCTTTTCCCAGAAAGGATTACCAGGTAGAGAAGCCACAGAATCCATTTTTCCTGTGGTTCTGGGGCAGCTGGACAAAGTGATGATATATATATATGGAAATTACTCAGTAGGTAGGTTCGAACAGTGTTCTACACACAGTTGGCACTTGGCAAATAATTAGGCAGGTTCTCTAGAATTCAGTTTCCCCCTTTCAGAGCTCTCTTATTTTGGAAATTGAGATATGGGTGTTTCCCAGTGAGTTGGCAGCAAATTATATGTACCTGTGATTGTTCTCTGCATCTCTGTATTACTCCTTCGGGTTCCTAAAGATTTGTTGGGAATCTTCCTTGAATTAAGACAGCAAGATTATAAAGCAGCAGTCATCAAAACCATTTGGTACTGGCTAAGAAATAAAGCAGTAGATCAGTGGAATAGATTAGGTTCACCGGACAAAGTAGTCAATGACTGCAGTAATCTAGTGTTTGACAAACCCAAAGACCCTAGCTTTTGATATAAGAACGAACTATTTGACAAAAACTGCTGGGAAAATTGGAAATTTGTATGGCAGAAACTAGGCATTGACCCACATCTAACACCATATACCAAAGTAAGGTCAAAATGGGTTCATGATTTAGACATAAAGAATGATATTATAAGCAAATTAGAAAAACAGGATAGTTTACCTCTCCAATCTGTGGAGAAGGAAGGAATCTGTGGCCAAAAAACTGGAGTTCATTATTGAATACAAAATAGATAATTTTGATTACATTAAGGTAAAAAATTTTTGTACAAACAAAACCAATGCTGACAAGATTCAAAGGGAAGCAACAAAGTAGAAAAAAAAAATTTACATTCAAGGGTTCTGATAAAGGTCTCATTTCTAAATTTATAAGAATTCAAGCCATTCTCCAATTGATAAGTGGTCAAAGGATATGAACAATTTTCAGAAGAAGTAATTGAAACTATTTCAATGAAATATGAAAAGGTTCTCTAAATCACTATTGACCAAAGAAATGCAAATTAAGACAACTCTGAGGTACCACTACACACCTCTGAGATTGGCTAAGATGACAGAAAAAGATGACAAATGTTTGAGGGGATGTGGGAAAACTGGAACACTAATGCATTGTTAGTGGAGTTGTAAAATGATCCAACCATTTTGGAGAGCAATTTGGAACTATGCCCAAAGGGCTAACAAATTGTGCACATCCTTAGATCCAGCAATGTCTCTACTGGGTCTGTATCCCAAAGAGATCATAAAGGAGAAAAAGGGACCCACATGTGCAAAAATGTTTGTGGCAGCCCTTTTTGTAGTGGCAAGAAACTGTAAACTGAGTGAATGCCCATCAGTTGGAGAATGGCTGAATAAGTTATGGTCTATGAATGTTATGGAATATTATTGTTCTATAAGAAACGACCAGCAGGATGATTTCAGAGAGGTCTGGAGAGACTTATATCAACTGATGCTAAGTGAAGTGAGCACAACCATTGTACACAGCAATAACAAGATTATACAATGATCAATTCTGATGTACAAGGCTCTTTTCTACAATGAGATGATTCAGAGCAGTTCCAATGATCTTGTGATGAAGAGAGCCATCTACAACCAGAGAGAGGACTGTGGGAACTGTGGACCACAACATAGCATTTTCACTCTTTTTGTTGTTGTTTGCTTGCATTTTGTTTTCTTTTTCATTTTTTTTTCCTTTTTGATTTGATTTTTCTTGTGCAGCAAGATAATTATATAAATACATATGCCTATATTTGATTTATATATATATATGTATACACACACACACACATATATATATGTATATATTTACCATGTTTCATATATATTGTATTACTTGCCATCTAGGGGAGGAGGTGAGGAAAAGGGGGAAATTGGAACACAATGTTTTGCAAGCATCAATGTTGAAAAATTAAGTTTGCTTTTGAAGAGAAAAAGCTTCAATTAAAAAAAAATTGGTTAAGTTTCTAGATTTCCTGATATTAAACTGATCCTGAATTCCCATATAAAAAATAGAAAAGAAAAGAAAAAGCTTTAATTAAAAAAAAAAAGAATTAAGACAGCAAGGATGGATTCCACTCCAAATGACTGGATTTGAATCTTCACCTGAGTAACTCCAGGCAAATCCCATCCTCTCACTGGAGTTCTGTAAAATGAAGGCTCTGGATTGAGCATTCTCTTAAGACCCATTCCAACTCTGTATCCTTGGATTGGAATAGTGAAGGGGACTTGGGAGAAAATATAGTTGTGTAAACAAGCCAAAACATAAGAAATGAGGATGAGGAAAGAAATCATATTTGCCATATAGGCCAGCTCTTGAGAGTGATGAAAACAGTCCTTTCATAAGAAAGAGGACAACAGATCCTACTCAGACTCCAAAGATTAGGTGAAAAAAAGAATATTAAAGTTTGGGAACAGAAGCCTTTAAGACAGCTTTTTGAGATGAATCTGTAAAAGATAAAAATCTTGGAAGTGCCGGCCAACTGACTCAGCTATCAGTACACAAGGCATGGCCTCCAAACCAGGAAACCTACCACACAAGGTCTTCAAACCTTTAGGTCTTAGTTCCTCATCTGTGAAAAGGGGTGAGCACTCTCTGCGTGCTCTGTTTTGCAGTGGTATGAAGAAAGTATTGTTAAGCCACTTTCTGAGCCATTGCACTGACTTTTAAAAAGGAAGGGGCTGGATGAAATCCTTCCACAGGATTATAAAATTTAAACTCAAAGGGACAGAAGTCTAATCCAGGCTCCATTTTGCCAAGGGAGCTCCAGAGGAAGGGAAAGATCACAATAAGCTGCAAAGCTGAGATTCAGGCCCACATCCTCTCACTCTTTAGACAGAGTGATCTCAATGTCCCTTCATGATGCTTCCTTCCCAAGAGGTTGTAAAATTTTAATTTTAACTTAATTTTAAACAAGAACCCTGTTTTTGACAGGAGAATTCTCTCTCCTTATTTTCCTCTACCAGACTGCTCCTTCTTGGGTCCCTTTGTTGAATTGTCAACTATATCTTGTCTTCCCAAAATGGGTGTACTCCAAGCCTTTATTTTCTTTTTACCTTTCTTCCAGGATGATCTTATCAAATCCCAAAGGATCAATTATCTCTACACAGAGGACTCCTAGATCTATAGGAGCTGTCCCAAAAGACTTGGTGCAGTTGTAACAATTGCAACAAGACTCTGGGCCATCTGGTATAGACAGCCCTAGCCTCTCTCAATCAATCAATAAACATTTTAATAAACATTGTGCTAAGCATTGTGCTAAGTGTTGGGGATACAAATACAAGTAAAGCCTGCCTTCAAGAATATGGGGAAAAACAACTCACAAAAGGAGGTGGAAAAGAGGAAAGGAGAAAAGGCAAGAGAAGTAACAAGTGCTTGAAGGGCATGATGGAAAAATCCAAAAAAGAATGAAAGTAGTGTAGCTGATGGGAAATTGGGGAGAAGACTACTGAACTCCTTTCTTAGCTCTAAGGTCAAATCTTAGCAATTACCTGTCAGACACCTCTATGTGTTCCTAAGGCATCTCAAAATCAATATAGCCAAAATGGAAACCCCTCCTCTACACTTTACTATTTCTTCTGAGGAGACCACTATCCTAGTAACAAAGGTTTAAAACCTCAATTATATGAACTGATGCTGAGTGAAGTGAACAGAACCAGGAGAACATTATACACAAGAGCGGCAAGATTGTGTGATGATTAACTGTGATAGACTAAGATCTCAGCAATGCAATGATCCAAGACAATTCCAATAGACTTGGGATGGAAAATGTGTTCTGTATCCAGAGAAAGAACTATGGAGACTGAATACAGAATGAAGTTTATTTTTTTGATTTTGATTGTGATTTTGATTTTTATGTTATTTTTTGATGAATTTGAAATCTGGCACCAAATGATGGGGTTTGATAGCATGAAAGAATGAGTTCAGTAGCAATTCACTTGAGAAGAACCCACAATGGCTTTCTCATTGTCAAAAAGTAGTTTTATTTATGAGAAAAGGTTACAGAGAAAAAGAAGAGATAACATAGGCAACCAGAGGTGGTAAATATGAAATAGATGTAGGACAGCATATAATTAGCAAGAAAAGGGATTTTAACAATTAACAAGGGAAAAGACAAGTTCCCTAGTGGAACTCACAATTAGCCAGGAGAAAGGGAATACACATGAGGTGGGAATACACCATTGACTGAAAGGCTAAATCCTAAAAAGGATTTAGCACCCTAAAAGAGTTAGCTATAACAAGGAGAAAAACACCTGAAGCATGGGGAAGAAGTGAGAGGAAAGATACTAAGGAGCAGAATACTATGGTGCACCAACCCCAGTAGAGATTCAGCAAAGATGGCAGAAGCCAAGAGCAGATTATAGGGGAAATTTAACCTCAGAGGGTTTTTGTTTTTGTTTTTGTTTTTATCATAAATTGGCTCTCTGGTTGGATATAGTAAGGTGAGGTTATACAAGACCTCCACAGGGGTAGGCCTATAAGGCTTCGCTGATCCCCATCAATGCCGTTCCCTGCTTGCCTCAGGGAATATTATAATAGCAGTATTTCAGGTTTTCTCTGCCAACCCCACCCAGAATTTTATCATTTTCATCTTTTTTTTTTAATAAAATTTACTTGTTCTTTCTCATGGTTTTCCCCTTTTGTTCTGATTTTTCTTTCACAACATGACTAATATGGAATTATGTTTTAAATGATTATACACATATAACCTCTATCAGATTGCTTGACAGACAAAAAAAATTTGGAACTTAAAAATCTTACAAAAATGAATGTTAGGGGCAGCCAGGTGGCACAGTGGATAGAGTATCAGCCCTGAAGTCAAGGGGACCTGAGTTCAAATCTAGTCTCAGACACTTAACACTTCCTAGCTGTGTGACTCTGGGCAAGTCACTTAACCTCAATTGCCTCAGAAGAAAACAAATGTTGAAGATTATTTTTACATGTAATTAGAAAAATAAAATACTGTTGAGAAAAACAAATTTTTAAAAATAAAAATAAAAACCTCCTTCATGTTCACTTCTTTTCCCTCACCAAATCCATGTCCAAAGAGTTGAGAAGTCTTGCTGCTACTTCCTCAGTAATACTCATTTTCATCTCTCTGCCCATTCCCATGGCCACTGTGCTAACTCAGGCCTGCTTCACTTCTTATCTAGACTGTTGCAAAGGCCTAACTAGACTGAACTCTTAGCTCTTGGCACTCCCCTCTGCAATCCATCCTCCACCACGGGCCCAAAACAATCTCAAAGCCCAAGCCTGACCAAGCCTCCTCTCTGCTCAAATTCCTTTCAGCAGCTCCCTGTTGCCTCTAGTGAATATACAAGTGAATTCCTCATCTGCTTTTAATGCCCTTAACAGTGGATCTCTTCAGGCTTACTGTGCATCCCTCTGATCAGTGGAACTCATCACAACCAAATGGGGCTACTCGATATTCCCTGAACTTGGTCATCTATTTTCTACTGTTTTGCCTTTTTCCAAGCTGTCCCCCGACCTCAGATGCCCTCCACCTTTACCCCAGACCTCTTAGAAGTCCTAGCTTCTTTTAAAATTCAGCTAAATCTCAACTCCTCTGAGAAATTTTTTCTGATTCTCTTCAAATTTATATATAATATATATAAAATGCATATATACAATACACATGTGTGCATATGCACATATGGCTATATGTATCCATATATGTACATTTGTGTTTACATGTATATATATATGGGGTTATACATACATATATTCTATTTACCTGTGTGTCCATGTGTATCAACACATAAATGTCTATGGAATTATGTTTACTTATGTTTATGATTAACATGTTTTATGTGTTTGTATTTATATGTTAAATCCCCCAGTAGAATACAAATTCCTTAAGAGTAAGGGCTGATTTTGCCTTTGTATCACCAGCATCTAGAATAAGGTCTTGCACACAGTAGATGCTTAAGAAAAGCTTATTGGATCAGATTCTTATATGTCTCCTTTGTTCTATTATCACAAGATTTAGAACAGATCTGATCCATTCTCCTTTTTATTATATATATATATATATATATATTTTTTTTTTGCTGAGGCAATGGGTGTTAAGTGACTTGCCCAGGGTCACACAGCTAGGAAGTGTCAACTGTCTTGAGACAACATTTGAACTCAGGTTCTCCTGACTTGAGAGCTGGTGCTCTATCCACTGTGCCATCTAGCTGCCCCAATTCATCCATTCTTTAATAAGTATTTATTAAGGCCTATTGGGCCAGATACCATGCTAGAACAAAACCAATCCCTTTCCTCAGGGAGTTTGAATTTTATTGGGGTGAAACCATAAGCACACAAATAATAAAGACAAGCATAAACAAGTTAAAACCAAGTCATTTGGGGTGGAGATGTGTGTAGAAGAGGTGCACAGCAATTGAGGGATAATCTTATGTAGGAGACAGTACCTGAGCTGGCTTTGGTTCAAGGTTAGCACAAGGCAACAACATATTCAAGTGCAAGGAAATAAAGAGATGGAACGTTACATGCAGGTCAGTAAGGAGTTTAGCATTTATCTAGAGTTTGGGAAAAATCATATTCAATCAACCTGAAAAGATGGGTTGTGAAGGGCTTGTATTTCCCCCCTTGTCTCCCCCCACCCCCAGCACTGGGAGTTCAAGGATCTCAAGCAAGGAAGTGACATGATTTAGGAAAAATCGATTTGGCAAACTGGAGAAATCTATTAGAAGACTCTTACAATAGCCCAAGTGAGAGGGGATGAAGGTTTGACTGGAAGGTTGGGAGGGTGGGAGTGGAATCACTGGAGAGCAAACACATATGAGATGCTGTACAGCTAGGATTGGCAACTGATTAATTCCAAATGGAAGTGAAAGGATTAAAAAGTCAAGCATGACTTCTAAGGTGTGTAACTCTGGGTGACTGGGGACAGAAAAGTGATAGCCATAAAAGAAATAGAGAATTAGGAAGAAACTTGATGGCAAGGATAATTAATTCTGCTTCGGACATATTGAGTTTAAGATAGGCATTTTAATCTAAGGATCATCCAAATGACAATGTCCAAGTTCAGGAAAAAATTCCCCCGAGCTTAGGGCTGGAAGGCCTCTGCACTAAGAATAATTGAACCTGTGGGAGCAGAAGTGATCACCAAGAGATTATAGTGAGAGAGGAGAATCCAGGACAGAGTCTTGAAGGAAGGCAACAAATGTTCAGTAAGCATCTATTATTCATCAGGCACTACTCTAAGTGCTTTACTAATATTACCTCAGATTCACAATGCTGGAAGGCGGGTGCTATTATTATCCCCATTTTACAGTTGAAGAAACTGAGGCAAGCAAAGATCAGAGCTACTAAATATGTGAAATCATATTTGAAATCCAATCTTTTGACTCCTGGTGCAGAGCTTTATCTACGGCGCCACCTAGCTGCATAAATAATTAAAGCTTTTTGGTTTCCCCCCCGTAATTAGCATTTAATGATTTCCCTATATTCTGAATTTCTTATATCGAATTTTTCAATGAGTTCTGGTCTTTGTGTTACAAATACTGGAAATTCAGTTCATCAAATTTCCTTTTTATTTATTTATTTTTTTAAAATTGTATTCAACTTTGTTGGATAAGTTATTCTTGGATGCAAACCTAGTTTTTTTGCTTTTCAAAGTATAATTGAATGTTCTAAGACCTACAGTCTTTCAGTGTGGAAGCTGCTAAGTCTTGTGAAATCCTGATTGTTTTTCCCCAGTATCTAATTTTTTTTTTCCCTTGGGTTTCTTATTTCTCTCTTAATCTGAGAATTTTGAAACTTAATCTGAGAATTCTGAAACAATTATAACATGCCTCTGTTTTCTTTTGAAGATCTCTTTCAGGTGATCAGTAGATTCTTTTTCTACTTTACCTTCTTGTTCTAGAACTTCAGGGCAATTTCCCTTAATTTCTTGTAATATTATATTCAGATTCTTTTTTTTAATAGCTTTTCTTTTCTATCTTTTTTTTTTTTTTTTTGCTGAGGCAATTGGGGGTAAGTGACTTGCCCAGGGTCCTCCTGACTTCAGGGCTGGTGCTCTATCCATGGGGCCACCTAGCTGCCCCTGTGTTCTATAATTTTCTCCCTCCCTCACCTTCCCCTTCCCCTAGACAGCAAGTAACCCAATCTAAACATATTTCCACATTTATCATGCTGCACAAGAAAAATTAGATCAAAAAGGGAAAAAAAAATGAGAAAAAAAAAGCAAACAAAAGTGAAAATACTATGTTGTGATTCACATTCAGTCCCCATACTGCTCTCTGGACGCACATGGCTTTCTCCATCACAAGTCTATTAGAACTGGCCTGATCCAGATTCTTTTTTTGATCATAATTTTCAGGTTGTCCAACTACTCTTAAATTGTCTCTCCTTGATCTGCAATCCGGATCAATTGTTTTTCTAAGGAAATATTTCAATTTTTTTTTTTTTTAGGTTTTTTCCTACTTTTTCCTCATTTTCTCTGATTTTTGGATTTTTTTTATTTTCATCTTATTAAGCATTTATTAATCAATCACTATGTGCACTGTTCCAAACTCTGGAGATATAAATTGAAAAGCTAGACAGTCTCCACTCTAAGGGAACTCAAGAATACATAGGAAGATTTATGAGCAGGACATCTAGAAGAGTTTGGTGATCCTAAGGATTAAGTGGATAGTAAGGGCCAGAGGTCCTTTGGGTGTATATTGGTAAGACAGAGGGTGTTAGCCTGGGGCTCTGAAGCTATGTTAGGAAAGAAAGACCTTTATTTCTTCCATTTCTGGAAGGTTATAGATGGTGTTACTTCCCTGTTTATCCCAGCAGGGTAAGTAGCTGTATTTGTCATTAAGGGCTTAAGGGGAAATAGGAGGCAGAGAACAGCAGGGTCTCCAAAAGACTCAGTCAGGTGAGGTAACAGGGACGGAAGCACTGGCAGAAAAGTTAGGAGAGCTTGCCTCCCAGTTGGTCTAACCAACCAGCCCACAGTACCTGATCCAGCAAAAGGGACAGATCAGAAGAGAATGAGGAAGATGAGAATCTCCAGGAAGAGGGGGGTATTAGGGATCAAACACTGAGGATAGATAAGCCATCTGTCTTGAGAGATGGGGCCAGACTCCCAAGTGGAGGAAGACTGAGAAATGAAGGCAGAACAGAGGGCTTTTATTCTTGGGTTCTGGGACATATAGAATTTTTTTGATTAATTTGATGAGATGTTAAAGACTAAAACTGAGGGTGTAGTAGGCTGGTTTGTAAGAACAGGAAAGAAGGGAGCAAATGAAAATGAGAAGGGATGGTTCTAGGGGCAAACTGCTGAAGCTTCTTTTTTTCTCAGTAATGTACAAGACTTAAGTCCTCCACCGGGGACAGGTATGAAAGGTTTAAGAGATTTGGAAGATCTGGTGCAGGAACTGCTTCCTTCAATGAGGGAAGAATGTTACCTTCCTGCAGTGAGGGCTTGGTTTAGATTAAATTTAGACCAGTTGAATGAGACTACAAATCTGTGGGGGAAGCCCAAACTCTCTGGAGATTCAGGGTGTCACCTGTGGTACTCAGTAGCTTTAGAAAGGGAAATCTTCCCCTAATTAGCATTAACTATGCAGCCATAATTAAGAAGGAAAGAAAAGCTAGAGCAGTCTAGCAGTGAGGGATAGGGGGATTGGAGAAATTTAAGAGTCATAAAGAATTGTTTGGGGGGTAGGAACCATGGAGGAAGGGGAGGATTGGAGATATTAGTCGGAGGTTATTTCAGAGATTTGGGTCACAGACATGCAACACTCGGGGGTATGAGTAGCTGAGGAAGAAGATGAACTTGAGAGCTGAGAAGGCTGAGCCAGGTATTGAGTAAAAAGGGAGCTGGAGGCCAGTAATTGCCTCAGAACAGGGTTAGATTGATATATCTAGATATCATTAGTCTTAAATAAGAGGTTGATTTAGTAAAGCCGTGGGAAGATCTAGCGTGGCAGTGGGGCCAAAAAAGGGGTGTACTGGCTTCTCCTGATCCAGTATTAGGGGGTAGGTGACAAGTACATTCAGTATTGGAGATGACCAGTTATGGTCGCTGTTTTCTGGGTGAGACCAGGTCTCAATGCCAGATGGAAGGGCCTAGGATAGTTTTTAAATAGAATAATAAAATGTACAGTGGAAAGGAAGTCACGTGGGGACTTGGGTGAGGGACTATAGGCTTCAAACCCAGTTTAAAAGAGGGGGTTCAGGAAAATTTTCTCCTCTCCCCACCAGCTGCACTGTTTTTGGACTGCTCAACCTCTACAGCATGATTCCCATACAATTATTCCCCCCCCCACTTTCCTTTTCTGTGATGTCTTCCCCCATTAAATTGTAGCCTCCCCAGCACTTAGCAAAGTGTCTGGCACATAGTAGGCACTTATTGTTTATTATTGATCATGCACATAAAATATTTAGGATTACAAAAACAATTTAAAAATTTTTTTTCCTGAGAATTGCACCCAAGACTTATTCCCAATGTGTGAAGATGTACCTGGATTCTACAAGCTTTTGTCATAGTGCAAATTCTATCAAGTCTTATCAACCTGAAAAGACTTTAAAAATAGCCCAGGTAGGATTAAGTCTTATCTGACAACCAGTTTAGTTTGGTGTTGCACACATGGATGAGGTATTGGACAAAATGAACACAGGAAGATGTTCATCAGGGGCAATGCAGTATAGTAAAAACTTTACAAACTAAGAATCATTATATTCAGTTTTTAGTCTTGGGTGTCTGCCATTTGCTGTGACCTGGGCAAAGCACACCATTTTACTGAATATCAGCTTTATCTCAATTACATGTTTGATCACTCCATAAACATTAAACAATTCATGAATTCATTGATAGATGAAAAAATAATTCCCCAAAACAATGTTTAGTTTCATACTTACAAGCCCTTTCTTCATTTGGAACGCATTTTGATCTTCCCAACTCCATAGTAGTCAGGGCAGTCAATACAAACTAAAACTAAATTGCTTGCCTAGATCACAGCTCATTTGTGGCAGAGACCACCTCAGAGAATGCACTGTTTGTTCTTTTAAACTAAAAGTCACAAACTCTCCCAGTATTAAGAACTTACAAGACAAGAAATCCCAATTCATCCATTTATTTATGGCAGTACATTGACAAGCCTTCATTTGTGTGCACTAAAGATCACTCCCTTAGTTTTACAAGGAAAGGGAGGCAAGACTGGATTTCCCACCAATCTCCATAAACCACCTCCCTCCCTGCCACAGACACATCCAATAAACTCTGAGGTTTGAGTTAGAAGTCAGTAACAAATTTGCTTTAAGTACCTATGGTGTCCTGTAACCTATTCAGATCTCATTTTTGGTAGCAACCAAACAAAACTGCACTTTTCAGAGAGCTGCAGGCACTACACTTAGCCAGGTCCTTTCCCAACCCAGCCCAGCCCCAAGTTGAAAGCCAATGTTGGGAAAGTTCTCCCTTTTGAAGGGCCCTTCTTTCTTGCAAGTTCTGGGTCCTCAATGGGTCAGAAGCAAAACTTGCAAAAGGCAGATGACAATATAACATGACAGTAAACAGCACAGTAGAAAGTATAGAAAACCATTACATAACAGCATGGTTAACTCTCACAATGACCCCCATTTGTTAAAAGTGAAAAGCTTCATTCCTCTAGTAAATCCAAACCTCATGCTGATAGGCCTTCACAGGATGGGAATGTCTTCTAATTCATTTATTTGGAAACAAACTGCATCCCTCCTCATCCAGCTCTCTGGGTTCAAACAAGACCAGTCCAATTCTCACTTAATACCAAGTCCAAACTGGGCTTCTTCAGTGCCAGCACGTCTGATGTGCTTGACAGGATTCTCCCAACCCCACTGTATCAATTAAGATGTTACTGAGTGGATTGATTCTAGTTATCCCTTACATATCTCAATTTTTTCATCAAAGTTTCAATGTCACAGGTCAGCGTAAGATATTAAATCTGGGGCAGCTAGGTGGCACACTGGATGGAGTACCAACCCTTAAGTCAAGAGGACCAGAGTTCAAACCCAACCTCTTTAGGCATTTAACATCGTAGGCAAGTCACTTAATCCCAATTGCTTCAGCGGGCACACACAAAATTTAATGTAAATTTTTGGAGTTTTGCAGAAACCACAGGCAACAAAGTTCACAAACTTGGAAATGCATAAAATATATGTATTGTTTAACATCAACACATTTTCTTCTACTACCATAATTTAGACTTCTCTGGTACAAAGAGAAGGCCAAAAAGTTTTACAGATTTTCCAGATTTTGAAGTACCACATCCCTAACCCCTGTGATGTGGAAAGGATAACTTTATTCTTTCAGTTTGGACCAAGCTGGTTGATAGATAATAATGAAACTAAATTGGAAGAGTTTCATCTGCTTTTCATAGCAAAGTAATTTTTTTTTCAGTCTATTAGCTCTTATTAATCTTGGTTTAGTCAAGTATACCCCAATCTTCAGTCCTCAAAACAAAGCAGCTTCCTGATTTCATTCACTATTATGACAAGCTTTAAGTGATATCTCTTAAGGATCCCCTAACTTTCAGTGCATTTTGAGTGATGAAAGCTCCTTGTTCCAAATCACCCGGGGAGGTAACACAGGTACCATTTTCACCGTTGATTAAACTCATGCTAAGAGAAGCTGTTGCTCAAGATCACAGAAGATGTCCAAAGCCAGGACTCATACCTGACACCAAACAACTCTTGGCAAATCCCATACTAGAATTCATGCCTGGCTTAAATTAAGTTACTCTGAAGATCAGTTATAGTTCTCAATACCTACAGCAAAACAGGACTCTTGGCTAAGAAATATACACCACAAATTCAAAGGTTCTTATATCCATTTTGAGCCATTTATTCTAATCTGATTTTCCAATTTCAATGAATTGTTACAGACGAGCATTTTTCTAATTTTTTTATTCTTCCAACCATATTCTAATATACAAAGGCCTCAATCTTTGAAGTACAAGTGATAGCTTATTTTTGGTCTTCTCTGAAGTTCCTATTTAGAGGAGAGGAAAAAAAAGAATGAAAAACTTGAGTTATGGCAAAAACTCATTTTCTAATACTTCATATAGTTCATTCCTACAAACAGCCCCATGAAGGGAAGCGGGTAGTTATTACCCCATCATCATTTTACACAAGACAGGATGTGATCTGCCTAGCCATCCATGTGGCTAAAACTGGTGTTCCTTCAATCCCCACACCACCACAAGGCCGTGAGAACTAAGGAGACCAGTCTTAATTTAGCTACTTAAAAGACCTGCAGAAAGCAACATCCCAAATCAGTTCTCGAATTCATGAGCTGGATATAGGTTCTTGAGGAATTAGTGCCTCCATACTGGCAGACTTACATTAATAAGCTATCCAGGTCAAGTTTCAAGTTCTCTCCTGCCTCCCCAGGAAACCATTCCAGGTAAGAGAGGGAGTGCCTGAGCACAAGTAAGCTTCAGTGGCTGCCTCTAGGGGGTCCGTAAGTCAGACACCATGTTCCTTGGCCACCATCCTGGGTATTATTGCTTCACTTTCTTCAACCTGTCAAAGTAAATGGGCGTTATTAACCCTATCCACACCAGGGCTCTCAGATGCCCCTCCCCACCACCCAAGAAACAGTTCACATCATTTACAAGGGTTTCACAAGCCATTCACTGAACCCATCACATCACAGAAGCACAGTTGTGGGCAAAGGTTTCCAGGGCTGGCTGATAATACCAGCCAAAGTCACATTTCATCCTTAAGCAGAGACAGTTAAATCACTTCTGATATGGCTGCTTAGGGAGAGTGTGGGCTATGGGGGAAAAAATGGCAACAAGGAGATGGCAAAGAAAGCTACACTTAAGTGACTTAATGAAGTCTAGGAAGATTCTCAATAGATGAATAAAAATCCAAAAGGCAGGGAATTCGGTTGTTTCCAATCTTGCTTACATACCTACTAGCAAGACATGACTGTGTGCCCAGCTCTGACCCATGGAACGAAATATCTGTGCCACACACCAAGGATTGCAATAGGCATGATTTTAATTTGCTTTTTTTTTCTCTTGGTTGACTTAAAATAGTCAAAAAAAGGAACATTCCACAGGCACATTAGACTTTCAAATGAGCTCTCAACAAGAGGAAGGATGCGGACATGAGCAAAAGGGAGTTACCTCGAATTACAGGACTATTTCCACATATGAACTAGCCAAGAAAGCAGCCTTCGTCTCAGAGGTTTCTCTGTTGGGAGGCACAACACTTCTTTCTCCAGGGACACTGCAGTTTCCATATGCTAGCAGAGAATTCTTAGAACTTGTAAGGCAAGGACAAAGCTAGCTAATAAGTCAATTTCTTTTGTTGTCGATTTTTTTTCCCTTGTCTATCTTGGAACACTGTACTACTCCAGTTTATCACACGACTTGATTCTAGACTAAAATTGTCAATGTTTTGGTATAATAGTTCTCAACAGTTACTGGATTAAACTTGCCACCAGTCCTCTGGCTTCCAAATGAATTAAGTGACACAAATGCGATTACAGCTAAGGCTCGCCTATTTCACATGTCTGGCCATGCAGACAGTGCAACAGGTGGTCATCCTCAAAGAGTGAAGTCATGTTTAATGTACTCAATGCCAAGACCAGCATGGGTTCTCTTAAATTTCTCAGTTTGGTTTCTGCTGGTCAGAAGTTTGACTCTCCCGTCAGCCAACTCCTCCACCTACACTCTCTGCCCTGTGGTCTGCTTTGTCACTTTCTGTCAAAACGTCAGACATCCAGCAAAGGAGTGTGTTGTGCATTGAAAGGTAAATGTCAGGAGCACAGTTCATTTCAGACGGTCTTTTAATAGGCTTCGTAAAGCCAAAGAAAACTGTATACAAGAATTCCTTAACCACTTCAAATACAATATCAATGGAATATGCATACTTCTTCCAGTAAAAAAAGGACAATATAAATAAACATTTTCAAGAACCTCTTTTATGGAAAGTTTGCAAGTCTATTTCTGGGTAATTTACAGTATACAGTAAAAATACCTTTATGCAGAGTGAACATACAAGCAGTTTCTCTTTAGATATACCAAGGTGGTCTGCCTCTCCACAAACCCTCACGGCTGCATTCCTACCTTGCTACACTAAAGGAAGGTTACAAAAAGTTGAAGATAACGCACTTAAAAAAAAAAGCCAAACCTCCACAGCTTGTTCAGCTTCCCGTGAACATTGAATTTAAGGTCCTTTTCTAGCTCAAAGAAAACCGAACCAGGGCCCCCAATTTCACAAGTTTTGTTGTAAAAAGAAAAAAAATTAAAAATTAAAACAAAATCAAAGAAAAAAAAAACAAAAAAGAAAACCACCACACCTTGGCTCATGACGAAAAGAAAAAAATCCGAAGTGCTTTCAAAAATGTTTACAAAAAAAAATAATAAAATAAAAAATACTCGAGAACAGACAAGAGCTTTCTTAAAAAGAAAAGTCTAATTAGGCCATCTCATGTCCGAAGCTGTCAGGCTGTGTTTGACAAGATCAGAACTGATAATACTACAAAAGTGAATACAAGTAGATGGGTACTACACAATAACGATTCAGCGAAGCTCCAAAAATCTTTATAAATACAGCCATTGGAAGGACGATCTTGATTCAGGAAGGATTTTTACTCGTTGTGTGTAGCTGAGGACAAGAAGCAGGCACAATTGTAAAGGCACTGAAGCACATGACAAGTTGTAGCATTTCACTCCCCTGAATTACTGCGGAGGCTAGGCCACTACATGATCCTAAGGAGAATCCCCCCCCCATTGTCTAAAGCGTGTTAGGACGCTTAGAGAGGTCTGCATCGTTAGGAGGTCACAGAAGGGGACACTAAAGATGCTTTGCAGCTCCAACTAAGGCCTACACATGCATTAATACTAAGTTAAGTTTTTTTTTCTTTTTTCTTTTTTCTTTTTCTTTTTTTTTTAGGCAGAAAATGGTTCCTCGCACCAAGACCTGACAGAATGGACTTGTTCCTTACGGGAAAAGCACCGTGATAAGGTCTGAGCGTTGAGAGCCTTAAAATTAACTTCCAGAGATCAGTACAAGGTCATGGAATCAAGATTAAGAGTTCCCACATACATAGTCGGCGTTCCCTTTTGAACCAGGACTTACCATAACTGTCATAGCTGTCTCTGTAAGACCCTCCTGAAGACCGGTCACCATAACCTCCTTGACTCCTGCTGAGAAATCATAAACGGTAGAAGAGTGAGTTTAGGGTGTACCTAAACAGCTGCCTGGGCAGACAGGACACCTTCTACACAACTACATTTGCTCAAGCAGTTAATATTAGAACCACAGATATTCCAGCACTGAGAATTGATGGTTTCATAAGAAAAAAACTGAGTTATGTCTGCAGTTTGCCAGAGGACCCTATTAGAACCCACTATCCTTACCTGCTGCTATAATAATCTCTGGAACCTCCATATCCCCCGCTTCTTGATTCAAATCTGCTCCCCCCATAACCGCGGTCTCCACCTCCTATAGCATAGGAAAGGGTAAAAGTGACCATCAGCACCTGCAGTTAAAAAAATCATACCCAGTTGAATAGCATGATTTCATTTATTACTTTTAACACTTACCTCTAGAAAATCCACGGCCTCGCCCTCGGCCTCCACGGAAGAAGCCACGGCCACTGGATGAACCTCCTCGGTACCCACGGGACCGGTTTTCTGATGATTTGCCTGCCTGATCAACTCTAATCTGCCGCCCATCAACAGACTGAAAAGCAAAATTTTTCCATGATTAGCTTTAGCATACAAACATGGAGATCTGACATTACCACTATTTCATTTTATTCATTATCTTCCCCTCTACTAGCTTACTCCCAACTACAAACATGCCTCTCTTCCCCCATCCTGAAAAAAAGATTCTCACCTGATGTTTCTCCCCCACTACCGTCCTTTTTTTCTGCCCCTTTGTGACTAAACACCTTGAAAAGGCCATCTACAAAAGGTGCTCCTAATTTTAACCCTTTATAATTTAGCTTTATCTTATCATTCTATCAAAGCTGCTTTCTCCAATTACCAAAGATCTTTCATTCACACTCCTTGGTGATCTTTGCTGTGTACTTTCAGATCAAGTTCTAATTGTAGGTGTCTCCCAGTCCCCAGGCCTGTTTCTCTACTTTCACTTAGTGACCTCACCAGCTTCCATATATTTAATGGCCATCTTTATGCTGACAACTCTCAAATCTACCTATCCTGCCCCAGAATCTTTGCAGAAAGAACCCTGAAATGGTCAAGACTCCTAGTTTCTAGTCCTAGTTGTTCCATTTTAACTTTTGATTTTAACAATTCACTCTCCAAGCCTGATGCTTAGTTGTAAAAGGGAAAGTAGCATATATTATATTATTTCTAAGGTCCCACCTGGCTCTAATATTTATTAAGCACCTGCATGTAGAACACTATGCCTGGGAGCAACAAAGCCTGTATGAGACACTATTCCTGCAGATAGGATAGTTGAGAACAAGATGAACAAAAGTTTGAGAAGCAGGAGAGCACTCAGGGTGTTAAAAGACAGAATAGGCTACTTTGACACATGGAAGAGAAGCAATACAATATTAAGGCTAGAAAATTAAAAAGCAGCAACAGATGGTGCAAAGCCTTCAATGCCAAACCTTAAGACAAAAAAAATATATATAAGCACCTGACTCCAATCAATTCATCAAGAAGGGAGCTATCTTAGCCCTTACCTTTCCATTCATGGCCATCATTGCATCTTTAGCATCATCTATGTTCTCAAATGTGACAAAGCCAAAACCTCTGGATCTCTGAGTCTCTCTGTCTTTCACAACAACAACTGGAAAGGAACAGAATACTGATTAGTTACATTATAAAAGAAATGAACCACTACCTCACAACCAACCCCATCTCCAAATTCTCAAGCAAGTAAAACTCCCCTAAAACATAGGAACTTGATCCAAACTTACCTTCAGCAATCTGTCCATACTTTGAGAAGACCTGTTCCAATGACTGCTCATTGGTATCAAAACTCAGTCCACCAACAAAAAGTTTTCCTTCATCTGAGGCCATCTTGATCTAATGAAAAGAGTTCTTTCTGTTTAGAATCAACATGGTGCATTTTCATCTACATACTATGTAAAATCCCACTTCAGAACCAAGATTCTCAATCAAAAACTGGGATGTTGGCTTGGGCAATACTGGGGCCACAATTCTTAGCCTAAAATTGTAATCCCTAGACAACTAACCCTCCCACCTGCTCAAAACCCAAATTGTAAATAGAACCTAAAAAGAAGATAGGACAAAAATGCTGGAGGGATTGGGGACTTTTTTTTTAAACACACAAGTGGATTCAAAGTATTGCAGGAAGCTTCATCTAGTTCACTTAAAACTAGTGATCTTAATCTCAAACTGAAATCTATGCCTAAATTCCTTTGGATTCATTCATCATAGGGTCAGATCAAGAGCCCTTTCTCCTGGTTTTGATAACAATTTACTCCCTCCCCCCTCCCCCAAAAAAACTACCGTTGGATCAGAGAGCAGGGACTTTAATATGCAGTCTCTTGGCAATGGGCAAAGTTCTCTCCCTAATTCACTCTTTACCATACACAGCATGAAAGAATATTTAGTTGAAGTCAAATTAAGGCATGTAGTTAGAAAGGGCTCTTAAGTAGCTAATTAACTCTCATGTTAGATGGGGAAACTGAGGCCCAGAAAAATTAAGTCACTTGTTCAAAGGTCATACAAGTGTAAAATGAGAACCAGAATCGGCTAAATGGACTTTGAGGAACCTTCTTGTTCCCTAAAATGACAGTTAGGACCCCACAAGACCACCATGGAATAGCAGAAAAGACACAAAATTAAAAATCAGGGAGCTCATGGGACAACTTTATTATTGAACAGGCTTTGGATATTTCATCTAGCCCCACCAGTGTGTTCCCTAAAACCACTCAAGAGCTAAGATCCCAAATTCAACATTCTTTCCCTCCATTCTGGGTTCCAACCCCAATATTACCACGTGCTACCTTGGGGACAATTCTTTCTTCCTTGGACCTCAGTTTCCCTAACAAAAAAATTAACCCTGAAATTAAGTGCAATACACGGCGCAGCTGCCCCCCCATATTTTTCAAGGAATCCCCACAATCACTTTATGGGGTGTGTTATGAGTGCGTTTTCATGCTTCGGGTCCGGAACTAACCAACTGACCTCGAGCTCGCCGCTTTAGTGCGGGTCAATCCCTGGGCCCATCTAGCAGGGGCAGGGTGGGCGGGGCACTTGGTAGGCCTGAGATGACTCAGGGCTGAGTGGGGATACTCTGTCCAGGGCCTCAAGCCGCTGGGAAGGAGGCGCTGACAAAAGGGAACGGGTTAGGGTTGGGAACCGGCCACTTCAAGGCCTAGTTTGCTGCCCCACGTCAAGGGAGTCCTACTCAAGATGGCCGCCGACCACGTGGCCCGCAAGACGGCAGGAACACTTTCCCTGAAGAAAAACTAATTCTTGTGTCCCTTCAGCTTCCCCTTAAATCAGGGCCCCTCTGTCTAGTTCACTGTACAGTCCAGTCGGAGGCTGCCTGCCTCCCTCCTCCTCCTCCCCCCTCCTGCCCCCACTAGCGGCTGCCTTCCTCTGCGCATGCGTGAGGAGCCCCCGCCTCGCATCCCTGCGCCATTTCATCCGGGCATCTCAGGCGGGCCCCGCCATTTCGCTAGGCGCCCGCCAAGATTCTCGGCCGCCATTTTGCGGCAAAGCCGCAGAGAGCCCGTCTGCCCTGATGACCCCCTAGGACACAGCAACGGCAGCACCATTCCTTCGGCTGTTGGCCACCGCTGCCGAACCCACCCTGACCCAGCGGATGGGTCAGTTCTGACCACAGCCCCCGTCCCAGGGGGGCGTGCCGGTGCCCAGGCCCGTCTCCGCCCAGGCACCGGGCCGCCCGCCTTCTCCTCCCTTTTGCCTTGCTTCCCTTCCCCCCAGACCTCGACCACCCAGGCCCTTTCAGCTCCGCTGACTCGACCAAGTGGCCGGAGGCGGGCTCCCTCACCGGTGTGTTGGATGGGGCGGGAAGGATAAGCGGTGTCAGCGGACAGACCAGAGCGACCTGAGCCTCCTAACGGGAAAATGAGCGGCGCGCCCAAGAGCTCGGTCTTATATACTCCGCCACGAAGCCACGCCCTGTAGCTCCACCCCCCGAGTCCAGAGGGCCAATCGAAGGGACCTAAATCCGGGCGCTGATTTATATTCATAGGCTTCGGCGAGTGCTCTCTCCCCTTCCAGCCCCTCCCCGCTCCTCTGAGACGGAGTAAAGGGATTGGTGGGGACCCTGCCTGCCGCTCCTCCGCAGTCCCCCTCCCCTCGGGGTGAAGAGGCCTCTAACCCTAAGGCTGCAGAAGAGCGGGGGCGGGAAGACTGACACAGGATTGGAGGCGGGGCTAAAATCACGCCCCCTCCTGGGAACCTGAGGCGGGGCTGACCCAGTTTGGCGCGCTCTCCCTCCAGCACTGCGGCGGCCGAACAAAGAAGCTGCAGTGAGAACGGAGACCGCCCCCGCCATCTTGGAGGTCTGGGCTCCGCCCCCTTCCGAGGCCCCGCCTTCTCCCCGTCTTCTCGGGATCGTCCCAGACGTCCAGCCCAGAGATACCCGAGCTCCGCCCTCCGCGGCCCCCACCAGCTTGAGCCACGGGGAATCACAGTTTCTGCACATCCCCACCCCCGCAAAGCCCGCCAACGCGCGGCCAGGGCCAGCAGATCAACCCCTACTTTCCCCAAAGCTAAGCCCTTTACTAATCCCGTGCCCCAACTTCCCCCAATGCTGCACGGCCCCGTGGAACCCCCCTTCTCCAAATTCCCTGCTCCCATTTCCCCCAATGTTGCAGCTCTGCTGACCCCCCCATTCCCTACTCTAACCTCCCCCAATGCTGCAGCTCCGCGGACCCCTCCCAAACCCCCTGCCCCAAACTCCCCCAATGCTGCAGGGCCCCGAGGATCACTCCCCAAGTTCGCTAACTCAGTCTTCCCCAGTGTGCCAGCACCCTGAGGGTCACCCCCATCCCGATTAACTCCAAAACTCCAGGGCCCCCCGCAGGTCACCGCCACCCCAAGCCTGCTGACTCCCGCCCCCAGTTGTTTCTAGTCCGCCAACACTCAGCGCTCTAAGGGTTACCCTCCCCCCACCCAGGTTGCAAATCCAACCGTATCCCAACCCACAGTACCTGTTCCACGCTCTGCTTGCCTTCCCACCCAGTCCTAGAGGGACATAGTCCCACAACCAAATCGCCCATCTGGGGCCCCAGTGTTCTCCCCCGAGTTCATCCACACACCCACACTTTGTTCCACAAGTTTATTGCTTCTCTCCCTCCCCCCACCAACCCACATAGTAACCCATCCCTCTCATGTACCCGTGCCCCAGGTTCCTAACCTAGGTCTTCCATGAGCTTTCCCTCCTCATCTCCACGTCCAGTCACTCACCCAGTTGTGTCAGTTGTAGCACATCTTGTATCCAGCCCTTTGAGATCTATCTCTGTAGCCCCAGCTCTGAATTCTGTGCGTGTGAGGGTGCTCCACACTGTGGAATGGAACTGAATTCCTTTAGGCCCCCGCCCCCACAGCTCCAACTATGCTTAGCAGCTCCATGCTCTAAACTCCACCATCCACCTGTCGTCCACAAACTCAGGCAAACCGGTAAGACTTTAGAAACTGCTTTATTTAAAGTAATTTTGTCATTACGTATTTTTCTGGACCTGATTTCCTCCTTGGATCAGCCCGCAGATCCGGTGCTTTCTCTGCAATTTAGGGAGTCTTAGGAAATGAACACATCTTCTAGGTGTCAGCGGCCTTTCGTGTTGCATCCATGGGGAGACCTCTGTCCCCTATGCCAAACTGGTTTTCTGGGGGCTAGTGCTAGGTCCTGGAGCCAGGAAACTGGGAAATTCTAATGCCGCTTTACAATTAGTAGCTTTGTGATCCTGAGCAAGTCCTGTTTGACTCATCTGTAAAATGGCAAAATCGCGCCAACCTCCCAAATTTGTGGGAATAAAATGAGAGTATTTGTAAAGCAGAGGTACATTGAAAACTTTAAGGCTCTGTGTAAATAATTCCATTATACATTTAATTGTGTAAGTGCAACATACACAAAATGTAGTAAAGGCCAGCCTCAGTGTTAGAAAAACCTGTGTTTGAATCCTGCCTCTCTGCCCAGTAATGACCTACTTTATTCCATCTCCCAACTTCAGTATTTTCACAGCCACCTGGTTCTCTCATCTCCTTGCTTTTCTGGCTTCCTTCACCATCCTACTCTAAGAAGCCTGTCCTGGTCCCTCAGAAGTTATCTCCAATTTCACTCCTATCTTATTTATACCTAGTTGTTTGCATATTGTTTCTCACCCCCACCAGATTGTAAGCTCCTTAAGGGCAGGAACGCTCACTTTTCTTTATTTTCCCAGCACTTAACAGAGTGTAGTAATAAATCCTCATTAATTTAATATAAAGGTAATGTCAGGGCAGGACTCCTACATTTGAACTCAGGGTTCTATACTCAGAGATCTGCACTCTTCCCAATTCAACGCCCTTCCCTTTAACTTTCCAGTAACACCTTTTTGTTATGGGGGGGGTACCTTTTTGTGTCTTGGCTCCCACTAGGCAGTAATACTAGTTATCATTCTTCAATATTTCAATGGATCCATGATGGTAATATTCTTTCCACTGGTGCAAATTACCACTCATGTATCCCTTATCAGGAGGAAGTATAGAGTGAAAATTGGGAAAATTGGATTTAGGTCCCACCTCTGATACCTACCAGCCCTGTGAATTTGGGACAGTTAATTAATAATTTTGAGCCTGTTTGCTCAAGGATAACCATGCATGGGCAGTACCTGCTTGTGAGATTCAAATGAGATTATATATGTAAAGAAATTTAAGAACTTTTTTTGGAGACAATCAGAGCCAAATGACTTGCCTAAAGTCTTTGAATTCAAGTCCTCCTGACACCAGAGATTTAAGAACTTTAAAGTGTCTTGTAGAAATGGAATTTTTGTCCATAGTCTGCTGCATGACTTCTTCAAGGGCTTTTTATATTTCACAAGTATAGGTACTGGCATGGCACTCAGGTGGTCCGTCATTTGGTCCACTTTTCCCAATGCCTTATTCATCAATGGCACTCCTTTATGATACTTCTTGCACTTAAGTCTGACTTGGGAATATTCTGCAAAATCCATTTGAGGAGGGGAGAAAGAAAAATCTTTTGTAGCAAATATTTCTGATAAAAGTCCAACACCTGGAAATATGGAGAATTGATACAACATAAGAAGAAGAGCCATTCTCCAATAGTCATTATGATCAGGCAGTTTTCAAATGATGATGTGAAAGAATGTTCCAAATCACTAGTGAGAGAAATGTAAATTATAATAATGCTGAAGTCCCATCTCATACCTATCGGATCGGCAAAGACAAAAAAAATGGACAATGGCAATTGATGGAGGTGCAGTGGTAAGACAGGTACACTATAAATTGTAGATAAAGTTATGAATTGGTCCAGAAACAAAATCACTGAACTATACATTTTGACCGGTAATATTATTACTAGGTCTATACCCCAAAAAGAGCAGAGTGGAAAATAAAAGTTCTAAAATATATAAAAACATAACGTTCTTATTGTAGCAAAAAAATATGGAAATAAGGCTGCCCACCAATTGTGGCATAACTGCAGAAATTGTGGTTTAAGAATGTAATGAAATATTATCTCGTAAAAACAATGATTTAATATGGAGGATCCTGGAGAAAGTGGAGATTTGTGTATTGGGGGACAATCCCAGACTCAGAGGTATTGACCTCCGGGCTGGTACTGGAAAGACACATGTTTTGTTGGGACATGGCAAATCTGAAAGGTCCCTTGGCTTTCTCCCCGCCCCATAATAGTAAATTTCTCCCTACTGTCCTAAGGTAAGAATTTATTGAGCCAAAAAATATGAGAATGGGCTACCTGTTTTCCCTCTCAATAGAGCAGGGGTTCTTAATTGTCATGGACCCCCTTGGCAGTTAACCTGGTAATATCTATGAACCCCCCTTCTCAAAATCAAGTTTTCATATGCGTAATATAAAACATATAAAATTACAAAGTAAAACAATTATATTGAAATACCTTTATCAAAATAGTTAAAAAGCAAGCTCAGAGATCTTCAGGTTGAGGGCCTTTGCATTAGAGGCTGGGCTCCCTCAGACTGGTACCAGTCCAACTTGTAATCCTAGTACAAAGGGGAGTTGGCCCAGCCCTGTGGGCCCAGCAGTGATTTCTCCAAGTTAGATTTGTATGAACTTGTACAGAGGGAAATGAGTAGAACCAGAAAAACCATTAACATGACCACATAATTCAAAGGAAAACAGCTTTGAACTACATTGGAACACAGCAGAACCCGTGTCCAATCATGATTTCAGAAAACTCAGGAAGTATTTAGATCACTCCTTCTTGGCTGAGAGCAATGAACTATAAGTCCTAAAGGAGATACAAATGTTCAGATGTGATCAATAGTTTTGTTTGACTACATCTGCTCATTAGGGAAGCTAGGAGGTGCAGGGGATAGAGCCCTCATCCTGGAGTCCAGCCTTAGACATGCGGCCCCAGAGTCAAGCAGGACTGACCACCACCATTCCCCTACTTGTTAGAGGAGAGGGTTAGTGGGTAGTTATAAAAATGCAGGAACAATGTGTGATCATCCCCGACTACTCTGAAGGGCTTATGATGAAAAATCCTATCCATACCCAGAGAAGGAACTGATTGGGTCTGAATGCAGACTGAAGCATTCTCTTTTTCTTCTCACTTCTTTTTTAAACTTTGTTTTTCTTGAGGGTTTTTATTTTCGTTAGGATGAGAGAGCCATGTTTTCTTTCATAACTTGACTTTTAAGGAAATGTTTTGCTTAACTTCACATGTAGTTTCTTAATTGTGGGAGATAAGGGAGAGAACTTAAAATTCAGTAATTTTAATAACAAATGTAAAAAATTTGAATATAACTGGGGGAAAATATTAAAGTTGTTAAAGATTAAAAATTGCAGAGAGAGAAAGAGGAGACAAAATATTTAAACATACACAAAAGAAGCAAAAAGTGTCTCAAGGTTAGGACACTTTTGTTACTAAATATACTTTCAAAAGTTTATGATTTCAAAAAAATTCCTTTTTTTGTTTTCTGCATATTGAAATGTTTGTTGATGACAATTTAATTTAAAAAACTATGACAAAGAAATTCATTGTAAGTTATATACTTATTATCAATTTAAAATTAACAACAAACATTTCAGCACACAAAGAACAAAAATGAAGATTAGACATAAAACTGTTATAAAGAAATGTGGAATACAATAGTCCCAGGAGAATTTTTAAAAATGAATTTCAAGGGACCAGAGAGATGGTGAGCAGTGGTATAGGCTTCCACATATGACCCTTGAGAAATTTCCAAGGACATGACTGAAGGATTTCATCAAAAACACATAAGGGGGGCAGCTAGATGGCACAGTGGTTAGAGCACCAGTCCTGAAATCAAGAGGACCTGAGTTCAAATTTGAATCTGATCTCAGACACTTAACACTTCCTAGCTTTGTGACCTTGGGCAAGTCACTTAGCCCCAATTGCCTCAGCAAAAAGCAAAAAAACCACATAAAGGGCTGTTCATGTGACTAGGTTTAGGAAGACAGGTGGATAATTTGACCACTCCACTGGTCCCTTCACAGTGTCAGGACAAAAGAAGGAAGGCCTTTAGTACATTCCATGGACCCCTTGCAGCAAAATTATGGGAGAGCATGGAAAAACAATCCCTCCAGAAGGCAAGGCATGTAAGAATTAGGCTCTTCATTATAGGAGAGAAACTCCCAAATTGATGAAATCTTAGTTTTATTTGAGTCTTTGAGCATATGAAATCATGAACTTTAGCTTTTAGTGTATTAAATTCAACACTATCTCAGTCAGCCAATAAGCATTTATTAAATGCCTACTAAGTGCCAGGCACTGTGCTAAGCACTAAGTATACAAATAATTTTTTTTCTCTGTCTATTCATTTTTTTTATTTTATTTTTATTTTATTTGCATAACATATGCGTGGGTAATTCTTCAACAATAACCCTTACACAGCTTTCTGTTACAAATTCTTCCCCCCAACTCCCCACCCCTCCCCTAGATGGCAGGATATCCACTACATGTTAATTATGTTAAAATATTGGCAAATCGAATATATGTATACATATTTCCACACTTATCATTGTTGTGCAAGAAAAATCTTATCTACACAAAAAAATATATCAGATAAAGGAAACACAATGTAAGCAAACATCAATCAAGGAGTATGAGAATGTTACGTTGTGGTCCACATTTCACATCCCTCTCTCTGGGTGTATATGGCTTTCTTCAGTGAACAATTGGAGGTGGTTTGAAACATTTCATTGTTGAAGAGAGCCATGTCCATCAGAATTGATCGTCATATAGTACTGTTGTTGCCGTGTATAATGATCTCCTGGTTCTGCTCCTTTCACTCAGCATCAGTTCATGTAAGTCTCTCCAAGCCTCTCTGAAATCATCTTGCTGGTCATTTCTTACAGAACAATAATATTCCATAATATTCATATACCACAATTTATTCAGCCATTCTCCAATTGAAGGGCATCTGTTCAATTTCCAGTTTCTAGCCACTACGAAAAGGGCTGCCACAAACATTCTTGCACATGTGGGGCCCTTTCCTTCCTTCATGATTTCTTTGGGATATAAGCCCAATAGAAATGCTGCTGGGTCAAAGGGTATGCACAGTTTGATAACTTTTTGAGCGTAGCTCCAAATTGTTCTCCAGAATGGCTGTATGCGTTCACAGCTCCACCAACAATGCATCAGTGTCCCAGCCCTCCCACATCCCCTCCAACATTCATCATTAACTTTTCCTGTCATTTTAGCCAATCTTACAGGTGTGAAGTGGTACCTCAGGGTTGTCTTGATTTGCAACAAATAATTTTTTTTAAAAGAAAGTCTTTTCACAAGGAGCTTATAATTGAATGAGGAAAACAAAAGGAAGCTGAAAAGGTCAGGGCAAGGAAAGTATTGGGGAACTTAGTGAAAAAGTAAAAATAGTCCCAAAGTAGGGCAGCCAGGTGGGCAATAAGATATTCAGAAGTAAGGTTCCTTCTTAGATGAGACTTAAGAGTTCATGACTCTACCTTCCAATCAGAGGGAAAAAGGATGGTGATAAGAGACTCACAAGACAGAGGGGATCTTGAAGGATGATGAGATTTTCCTAGTAGTGAGATTTGTGGTAGAGAGGGGAGTGGAGAAGTCAGAAAAGTCCCAGAGTAGTGCAAGTGAGAAATGATTTGGATAGAAATCTCGTTAGATTCTTTTGAGACTATAATCTATGTCTTATAGCCCCCCAAAATCACCAAAAGAATAATAGTCTTTAAGAAAGGTTTTTGTTTCAAACTTGGGGTAATTTAACTTAAATTTTATGTTTCCTTTCCCCCCCAATTCCATGTAAAGACAATTTTTAACATTTCATTTTTTTTAAATTGAGTTCCAAATTCTCTCTCTCCTGCCATTTTTCCTCTCTTTGAAAAATCAGGCAATTTGATATACATGTGCAGTTATGCAAAATATATTTACATATTAGCCATGTAATACAGACCCAAAAATTTGAGAAAAAAAAATCAAGGTTTTTTTTAAAATATGCTTTGATCTGCATTCAGACTATCGGTCCTTTCATTAGAGGTGTATGAAATTTTTTTTTAAAAACCCTTGAGAATTATTTTGGATTCTGTTGCTGAGATTAGCTAAATCATTCACAGATGATCATTGTACAAATATTGCTGCCACTGCGTATAATATTCTCCTTGTTCTGCTCATTTCACTTTGCATCATATAAGTTGCAGTTTCATATAAATCTTTCCAGGTTTTTCTGAAATTAATCTGTCCATCTTTTCTTACAGCACAATAGTATGCCATTACAATCATATGTCACAACTTGTTCATTCTCCAGTTGATGGGCATAGCTTCAATTTCCAATTCTTTGCCACTACAAAAAAGAACTATAATTATTTTTGTATACATAGCTCCTTTTTCCTTTTCATAAAAAAATTTCTTTAGATACAAGCCTAGTAGTAGTATTGTTGGGTCAAAGATATGCACACATTAGATATAATTTCAAATTGTTTTCCAAAATAGATCAATTCACAATTCCACCAATAGTGAATTAGTGTCCCAGTTTTCCCACATCTTCAACATTTTTTGTTTTCATTTTCTGTCATAATGGCCAATCTGATAGGTATGAGATGGTATCTCAGAGTTTTAAATTTGTATTTCTCTAAGCAATAGTGATTTAGAGTATTTTTTTCCATATGACAATAGATGGCTTTAATCTCTTTGTTTGAAAATTGTCTATTCACCTCCTTTGGTCAATTATCAATTGGGGAATGACTTGTATTCTTATGATTTGACTCAGTTCTCTCTATAATGAGAAATGAAGTCTTTATCAGAGAAACTTGCTATAAATTGTGTCTCCACTTTTCTGCCTTTCTGCTAATCTTGGGTATATTGCATTTGTGCAAAAACCTTTTAATTTAATGTAAGCTAAGAAACGACCAACAAGATTATTTCGGAGAGGCCTGGAGAGACCTACATGAACTGATGCTGAGTGAAATGAGCAGAACCAAGAGATCATTATACACTGCAGCAAGACTATATGATGATCAATTCTGATGGACATGGTTCTCCTCAACAATGAGGTGATTCAAACCAGTTCCTATTGTTCAGCGATGAAGATAGTCATATACACCCCGAGAGAGGCCTGAGTGAACTGAGTGTGTACCACAGCATTTTAATGCTTTCTGTGAATATTTGCTTACATTTTGTTTTCCTTCTTAGGTTGTTTTTTTTTTTCCTCTTTCTAGATCAGATTTTTCTTGTGCAGTAAGATAACTGTATAGATATGTATACATATATTGGATTTGTCATATAATTTAACATATTTAACATGAATTAAACTACCTGTCATCTAGGGGTAGGGATGGGGGGAAGGAGTGGAAAAATTTGGAACAAAAATTTTTTTTGCAAAGGGCAATGTAGAAAAATCACTCATATGTTCTGTAAATAAAAAGCTTTAATTAAAAAAAGGAAAAAAATTAAGCAAAATTATCAATTTTACTTCCTGTAATATCCTATCTTGTTACATCATAAATTCTTCTCTTATCCAAAGATCCAACAGTTTAGTTATTCTGCGCTCCCCTAATTTGCTTATGGCATCCTTTATGTCTAAATCATGTACCTTTTTTTTTTTTTTTTTTTTTTTGGCAGAGGCAATTGGGGTTAAGTAACTTGCCCAGGGTCACACAGCTAGGAAGTGTTAAGTGTCTGAGACCAGATTTGAACTCAGGTTGTCCTGACTTCAGGGCTGGTGCTCTATTCACTGTGCCACCTGGCTGCCCCGTACCAATCTTGTTGGTAAGCAGTATGAGATGTTGGTCTGTTCCTAATATCTGCCAAATTGCCCTCCAGTTTTTCCAGCAGTTTTTATTAAATAGCGAGATCTTGTCTCAAAAGCTTGGATCTTTGCATTTATCAAACATTAGATTTATGATAGTCTTTTGCTACATGTATTTTTTTTACCTAATCTGTTCCATTGGATCCACCATTCTATTTTTTAACTAGTACCAGGATTACCACTTTGTAATACAGTTTGAGATCTGGCTACCTTTCTTCATATTTTAGAAAATATATTCTCTTGATATTTTTGACTTTTTGTTCTTCCAGATGAATTTTATAATTATTTTTTATATGAAGTATTTTTTGGTAATTTGATGTGGTAATTAATTTAAAAATTAGTTTAGATAAATTGTAGTTTTTATTATATTGTCCAATCTGCCCATGAGCAATGGATATTTCACCAATTGTTTAAATCTGACTTCATTTGTGTAAATAAATTCATGTGGTTTCTGGGTTTGTCCTGGCAGATAGACTTACAAGTATCCTATATTGATTATAATCATTTTAATTGGAATTTCTCTAACTCTTGCTGCTTGACTTTTTTGATAACATGTAGAAATGCTGATGACTAATGTGGTTTTATTTTATATCCTGCATTTTTGCTGAAATTGTTAATTATTTCAACTAGTTTTTAAGTTAATTCTCTAGGATTCTCTAAGTATCTCATATCATCTGCAGAGTGATAATTTCGTTTCTTCCTTGATATTCCAAATTCTTTATTTTTCTCATTGTTATAGCTAGCATTTCCAGTATAAAACTGAATAATGAGGTTATTGGACATCGTTGCTTCACCCAGAGCTTGCTTCTAATTTTTCCCTGTTACAGATTAACACTTGATGATGGCTTTAGATATTATATACATACATACATACATATATATACATAAATATATATATAAGTATATATGTATATATATATGTTTTGTTTTGTTTTTTTGGCTGAGGCATTTGGGGTTAAATGATTTGCCCAGGGTCACACAGCTAGGAATATTCTATATCATTTTAAGGAAAACTCCATCTATTTCTGTTTTCCAGTATTTTTTCTTTTAAAAAAAGGAATGAGTGATATATTTTGTCAAAAATATTTTCTGTATCTATTAAAATAATCATATGGTGTTTATGTTTTTGTTATTGATATGGTCAATTACGCAGATAGTTTTTCTATTATTGAACCAGCACTACATTGCTGATATAAATCCCACCTGGTCATATAACACGACCTCTGTGATATATTGCTGTAATTGCCTGCTGGCATTTTATTTCAAATTTGTGCATAAATATTCATTAAGGAAATTGTTCTATAGTTTTGTTTCTGTTTTTGTTTTTTCTGGTTTAGGCATCAACCCCAAATTTGTGTCATAAAAGGAATTTAGTAGGACTCCTTTGCCTATTCTTTCAAATAATTCATATAGTACTGAAATTAATTGTTCTTTAAATGTTTGGTAGAATTCACTTATGAATCCATCTGGTCCTGGGGACTTTTTAAAGGAAGCTCATTTATAGCTTTTTCAACTTCTTTTCTAAAATCTAAAATCTATTTCCTCTCCTGTTAATCTGAACAGTTTACATTTTTGTAAGTATTTATTCATTTAGATTTAGATCCATTTATTCACTTAGATTGTCTGATTTATTGGCATAAAACTGGACAAAATAGCTCCTGATAACTTTTAATTTCTCTTCACTTTTGATACTGGAAATTTTGTTCTCCTTTTTAAAAAATTAAATTTAACCAACGTTTTATTTTATTGAGGGTTCCCCCCATAAAAACAGCTCCTTGCTTTTCTTATTAGTTCAATGATTTTCTTACTTTCAATTTTATTAATCTCTTCTTTGATTTTCAGGTTTTCCAATTTGTTGTTTAATTGGAGATTTTTAATTTGTTAGTTACATGCCTAGTTCATTGATCTGTTCTTTCACTGTTTCATTAATGTGAGGGTTTAGAAATATAAATTTTCTCCCAAGTACTGCTTTGGTTGCATCCCATGAATTTTGGTATGTTGTCTTATTCTTTTTAATAATTTGTTCTTTTATCTAGTCATTCTTGAGAATTAGTTATTTTATTTCCAATAAAGGTTTAATCTATGTTTCCATGGTTTATTACTGGAGCCAATTTTTATTGCATTATGATCTGAAAAGGATACTTGAATTATTTTTGCTTTTCTCAATTTGGCTATGGAGTTTTTATGCCCCAATATACGGTCAGTTTTTTGTAGGTGCTATAAACAATTGCAAAGAAGGTAAAGTTCTATTCCCATTCAATTTTCTAGTCTATCATATCTATTTTTTTACCTTAACTTCTTGTTTATTTTTAAATTAGCTTTATCTAGTTCTGAGAGGCAGTAGAATTTTACTATATATTTCTTCTGTAATTTATTTAACTTTTCCTTTAAGAATTTCCATATAACTAATCTCAGACCACCTATCCAACTTTTAACCTAATTTCCACAAACATCATTGGGGGAAGCAACCTTAACAGAAAATATGTTACCATCCCCACCAACAGTTAATGAATCCTGACCAATTGCTGCCATTAGACAGGTAAGCCCAATAGCTTTAGGAATAACAAAGTCCTCTATACCACTATTCCTGCTACCCAAGGGTGACTGGGACCATTTTTTAGAGGAGTTACCCTTGGGAAAATGTGACTTATCATCTGCCTCTTTAGGGAACATAGCCCCTACTTTCTCAGTTATCATAGCTACTGAAAAGAAATTTCATGTTTTTTGCTCTATTTGATAGTTTAACATCAGAAAAAAAAATATTTATTAGTGTCTATGACATAAAGAAGATTGTTTTTGCCATTGTGATCTAAGGACATTAGACCTTTCGATCTAATTTGCAGATAAGACCACCTATATGTGTTAGTTCCCCCTTTAGAATTCGAACTCCTTAAAGGCAGATACTAATTAGCATATAGTAAATGTTTAATAAATACCTTTTTATTTATTCATTCAAAAAATAATTTGGATGCTATACCATTTGGCATATACATATTTAATAGTGATATTCACTGTCTATTAGCAAAATGCAATTTCCCTATTTATCTCTTTTAATTAGATTTATTTTTGCTTTTGCTTTGTCTGAGATTATGATTGCTATCTTTTTTTTTTACATCAGCCAAAGCATAATAGATTTTGCTCCATCCCTTTATTTTTACTCTGTGTGTCCTCTGTTTTAAGTGTGGTTTTTTTGTTTGTTTGTTTTTTTACAAACAACATATTGTCAGATTCTGGGTTTTAATTCACTCTGTTATCTGCTTCTGTTTTATGAGTAAGTTCATCCCATCCACATTCACAACTATTAGTGTGTATTTCTCTTCATCACACTTTCACCCATTTAACCTTCTTTTCTCTCTTTACCCTGTCTATTCTCAAAAGTCTATTTTCCTTCTGAATACCACCTACCCCAATCCATCCTCCCTTCTGTCACCCCTCCCCACTCCACTGTAGAGCAAATATTTCATTTTCTTCTCCCTTCCTATTTCCCTGTATGGCAAGATAGATTTCTTTACCTAAATGAATGAATATGTTATGCCCTCTTTGAGCCAATTCTGATGAGAGTAAGGTTCAAGTTTTATCAAACTCTTCCCCCATCTTTCCAAACTCCATTGTAAAAGCTTTCCCTTTCATACTTCTTTTATGTGAAGTTGTTTACCCCATTCTGTCTCTCCCTTTCCCCTTTCCCTGGTGCATCTCTCATTGTTACCCTTAATTTTATTTTTCTAGATATTATCCCATCATGATCAACTCACACCTATGTTTTCTGTCTATCCACATTCCTTCAATGACCATAATAATAATAAAAATTTTAGGAGGTGCAAGTAGGAATGCAAGCAATTTAACCTTATTAATATTTTATGATTTCTTTGATATTTCTCTTTTTACGCTTCTTTTGAGTTTTGTATTTAAAAGTCATATTTTCTATTCAGCTCTGTTTTTTTCATCAGGAATGATTGAAAGTCCCTTATTTCCTTAAATACATTTTTTCCTCTGAAGATTATACTCAGTTTTGATGGGCAGATGATTCTTGATTATAATCCTAACTCCTTTGCCTTCCAGAATACCATATTCCAAGCCCTCTGAAACTTTAAGTAGAAGCTTCTAAATCTAATGTTATCCTGCCTGGGGTTCCACAGTATTTGAGAATCTTCTTTCTAACTGTTTGAAAGGTTTTCTTCTTAGTCCAGAAGCTCTGGAATTTGATTACCATATTCCTGGGAGCTTTCATTTTGAAATCTCTTTTAGGAGGTAATCAGTAGATTCTTTCCTTTTCTATTTTGTCTTCTGGTTTTAAGATATCAGGATACTTTTAATTGATAATTTTTTAAAAAATATGTCATCTAGGCATTTTTTTTAAAGTTATGACTTTCAGGTAGTTCAGTAATTCTTAAATTATCTCTCCTGGATCTATTTTTTCAGGCGAGTTGTTTTCCCAGGGAGGTATTTCACAATTTCTTCTATTTTTGTAATTCTATTGACTGTTTTATTGTTTCTGGATGTCTCATGGAAAATTTAGCTTTTATTTGTCCAATTCTAATTTTTAAGGGATTATTTTCTTCAGTAAACTTTTGTATCTCCTTTTCCATTTGGCCAATTCTACTTTTTTAAAGAATTTTTTTTACCTCTTCTTCCAATTAGCCAATTCTGATTTTTTTAAAAAGAATTTGGTGGATTTTTGTACCGCTTATCATTTGGTTAATTATGTTGCAATAATAGTCTTTGTGTGAGGACTTGAGGATCTGCACCAGGGAGGGAAGGAATGTAAAGATATTAGGAAGGTAGAAATAACCTTCTGTCCTGAACTGTGCTTCCTCCTCAAATGGAGGACTTCATGGTTCCATTCTTCAATCAAGAGGCAGAGGATATTTATGAGATATGAGTATCTAGTCTGAAGGGATTTCCCAAAGAAGGGATTCCTAGGAAAATGGTGGAAAAGTCAAGTTCAAAATGAATACAGCTCAGGTGAGAAAATGTTATTGCTGTTACATGTTCAAGGTCTTGTGTGATTTTTAAATAATACAATAAGAAGTCAAAGGATTTAGGCTTAGAAAAGGAGAACTATAGAATGGGAACTTGAGAGGACAATGGAGTCTTCTAATAAGGTTTTTCAAGGATAGGTAAGATTTAAGATGATTGAAGGCAGTAAGGAAGAAACCAGGAGATGGGAAGAATCTGAAGTTTCAAGAGATCAACAGGAGAAGAGCTTATAAGGCCATTCTTTGTTTGCTGGATCAAAGGCTTTTCCTCTAAACAACAAATAAGCCCCGGAAACTGAGTGGATGCCCATCAGTTGGAGAATGACTGAATAAGTTATGGTATATGAATGTAATAGAATACCATTGTTCTTTAAGAAATCATGAGCAGGCTGATTTCAGAGAGGCCGGCAGAGACTTGCATGAACTGATGCTGAGTGAAATGAGCAGAACAGTAACAATAAGATTATGTGATGATCAAATGTCATGATCTTGGTTCTTCTCAACAATGTGGTGATTCAAGGCAATTCTAATAGATGTGATGGAGAGAGAGAGATCTTCATTCAGAGAGAGAACTATGGGGACTGAATGTGGACCAAAGCATAGTATTTTCACCTTTTGTTGTTGTTTATTTTTTTCTTTCTCATGATTTTTCCCCTTTTTGATCTGATTTTTCTTGTGCAGCATGGTGAATATGGAAATATGTTTAGAAGAATTGCACATGTTTAACCTATATCAGATTGCTTGCTGTCTTGAAGAGGGAGGAGGAAAGGAGAAAATTTATAAGATGAGGTTTTGTAACAGTGAATGAATGTTTAAAACTATCTTTGCATGTATTTGGAAAAATAAAATATTAAAATTTTTAAAAACCCAAATAGACGTAGCAGATTATACCAGACCTATGGCAGAGCAGTCCGAGCCCATATTGGTCTGATCAGTCACAGCTGAACGTACTGTAATTTGACTCTAACATGGTAACAACATTTTGGTCCTGTTCAAGAATCAAGAACAACAATGAGTCGATACCTTTCAGCCAATGGTATAATTACAAAGATGATGTCCTCTGAGAAATATCAGTTGTGAAAACTTGCCTTGATATCAATTAATCAATCAGCAAGCACGTATTAAGCTTCTACTGTATGCCAGGCATTGTGCTAGGCTTCAAGGCAGCTGATGGTGCAGTTAATAGAGTGCTGGGCCCGGAATCAGGAAGACCTGAGTTCAAATGCAGCCTTAGACACCCCTTAACTGTGTGAGCCTGCCAAGCCACTTAATAATCTGTTTGCCTCAATTTCCTCCACTATAAATTGAGGATAACAGCACAAACCTCACAGAATTGTTGTGAGAATCAAATGAAATTATATTTGTGAAAAAGCACTTAATGCAGTGCCTGGTACACAGTAGGTGCTATATAAATATTCATCTTCTTCCTTCTGAAGATACAGAATGGTACAGGCTTACATTCTAATGAGAAGAGATAAGCAGTATAAATGTTTGTACATACAGAAAGAATGTAAAGTCAGTGAACACTGGGGACAAAAGGAGTTAAATTTAGTTAGAGGATCCATCAAAGGCCTAAAATGAAAGGTGATGCTAGAGGGATGTATTAGAGGGAGAGATGAGAAAAGAGAGCATCCTAGGGGACAGCAAAGGCTTATATTCAGGAGATGGGGTACCTTGTGTGAGAAACAGAAAGAGGGACACTTTGTCTAGACCACAGAACCCAAAAAGGGGAGTAATGTCTAAGCAACTTGGAAAGATAAATAGGCTTTTCGGGTAGTGAAAAATTAATTGTGACAATTGGGAGCCACTGGTGTTTCTTGAATAGGGTGATGATCTGGTTGGATCTGAACTTAAAGAAAATCACTTGTGTAGAAACTGGACTGGAGAAGAAAGGATTTGAAAGGCAAGGACACTGTCGTAACAATAGAGGCAAGAGGTGATGTCAGTCTGAATTGAAGTATTAGTGATTGAAAAATGGGTCAAACAGAAGAGATGCTATAGAGTTAGAAAGTTAACAAGTTTAGCCTCTGATTCAATATTCAGGGTGACAGAGGAGTCAAGGATAACATGGAGCTTATATCCCTGGATACTGGAAGAATAGAGGCATCTTAGAAATGAATAAATGGTCAAAAGATAAGGAATTTTTGGATGAAGAAATCAAAGTACCTATAATCTTATGAAAAAATGCTCTAAATCACAGTTGATTAGAGAAATTCAACCATTCTGGAGAATAATTTAGAACTAGGCTCAAAGGGCTGTAAAAATGTGGATGCTCTTTTGATTCTGCCATACCACTACTGATTTGTATCCCAAAGTTCATGTAAACTTAAAAAAAATTAAAAACATAGAAGAACATAGTTGTACAAAAATATTTATAGCTGCAAACAAACAGCAAATTGAGGGAGTGCTCTCCAATTGAGGAATGACTGAACAATTTGTGGGATATGACCATGATGGAATATTATTATGTTGTAAGAAATGATGAACATGCAGATTTCAGAAAAAAACCTAGAAAGATTTACATGAACTGGATATAAAGTGAAGAAAGCAAAACTAGGAGAAAATTTTTATTTATTTATTTTAATATACATTGCTTTATGAATCATGTTGGGAGAAAAAAGCAGAACAAAAGGGAAAAACCATGGGAGAGGGGGGAAAAACCAGAAAAAAGAAATGAACATAATGTGTGTTGATTTACATTCAATCTCCATAGCTCTTTTTCTAGATGCAGAGGGAATTTTCTGTCCAGTCTATTGGAAGGGCTTTGGTTCACTGACCCTCTAAAAAAATCATGTCTTTCATAGTTGATTATTGTGTAAAAAATTGTTGTTATTGTGTACAATGTTTTCCTGGTTCTGCTTGTTTCACTCAGCATCAGGTCATGTAAATCTTTTCAGGCTTTTCTAAAATCAGCTTGTTCATCATTTTTTATAGAACATTAATATTCCATCACTTTCATATACCACAGCTTATTCAGCCATTCCCCAATTGATGGATATCTACTCATTTTCCAATTCTTTGTTATCACAAAAAGGGCTGCTACAAACATTTTTACACATGTGGATCCTTTTCACTAAAAGAACATTGTACACAATCAGAATCTTGGTTTATTTTAGTTTATTTTTAATTTATGGAATAAAACAATTTCCATAACATAACATAATGAAAATATGGTTACACATCTATTATGTACAACTTGCTATTCCTTTAAATATCTGACAAATTTGTCATATTGTGGGTAGAAGGTAGTTTCCTACCAAGAAAATGGATAATCCTACACATGCCTATAGGGTGACTTGGAATCAGGAAGGCTCATATTGAAGTTCTTCCTCCTTTCTCCCACCCCAGAGATGGCTACCACTAGACACAAAAAAGTATACACAAGGGGCAGCTAGATGGTGTACTGGATGAAGCACCAGCCCTGAAGTCAGGAGGTCCTGAGTTCAAATCCAGCCTCAGATATTTAACACTATCTGTATGTCCCTGGTCAAGTCATTTAACCCCAATTGTCTCAGCAAAAAAATAAAAAGTACATATACATACATAAATATATATGTGTGTGTATATGTACATACATGCATGTGAAATTATTCTAGACATACTTCTACTTATCAGTTCTTTCTCTGGATGGAAATAACTTTTTTTATATGTCCTTTATAGTTAATTTGGGTATTTATAATAGACAAAATAACTTATTTGCTTAAAATCGCTTGTACAATGATTAACTGTGAACGACTTGGCTCTTCTCAGCAATACAATGATCCAAGACGATTCCAAAGGACTCATGATGAAAAATACTATCCATCTCCAGAGAAAGATCTGAATATAGATAGAAGCTTTTCTGTTTTCACTTCCTGTATTTTAATAGTTTTTTTTCTTCTGTTTCTTCTTTCACAACATGACTTATATGGAAATATATTTACATTGTTATACATACATAACCTATATCAAATTGCTTACCATCTTAGGGAGGGGTATTACGAGGGAAGAGGGAGAAAATTTGGAACCTAAAAAAATTTTTAAATGAATGTTAAAACTTGTCTTCACATGTAATCAGAAAAAACAAAATACTATTAAAATATGTTAAAAAAAAAAAAGAAGAAGAAATAGGGAAGTTTGGAAAAAAGAGGAAGATTTGTGAGGAGGAAATATGAGTTCTATTTTGGTCATGTTGAGTTTGAGATGTCCTAGAATATCTGGTTTGAAATGTCTAATTGGCAGTTGATAATATAGGATTGAAATTCAGAGGAGAAACTTGGGCTGGATATATAGACTTTTGAGTCATCTATGGAGAGATGACTAAACTCATGGGAGCTGAGGAGTTTTGGTGACAATATGGAGACGGTATAGTAAAAGAAAAAGCCACAGGACAGAACTTGCAGTCAGAGGACCTGCTATGAATGATGATCCAGCAAAGGGGAAAGGAAAAAAAATTATATCACGCTTAACTATGTGATTGATACTTTGCCAAGTGATTTACAAATATTTAATCCTCACAACAATACTCCAAAGTAGGTGCTGTTATTATATGCATTTTATAGCTGAGTAAACTGAGGTTAAACAGAGGTGAAAGAACTTTTCCAAGGTCACACAGCTAATAAAGTATATAAAGCTGCAAATGAACTCTGCCCTCCTTGACTCTGGGACCACAAGGTGCTTGTTTATTCTTACTTTTGAAATCTGGCTGTTGACCACATGGCTCAGATGAAACTTCTTCCCCACTTCCTCTCTGAGCTTTCCTGACTACTCTCTCCCAGATTTTCCCCTTCACAGCATCCCTTCTCTATACTCACTACCTGGGTGCAGGCCCTGGTCATCTCCCACCTGGAACATCACATCCACCTGCTTGTGGGTCTGCCTGCCCCAAGTCTCGCCTTTCCCTCCACTCAAATGCCAGAGAGATATTCCTAAAGCAGAATCTGACCATGGCTCTCCCCACTATTCAATAAACCACACTGATTTTCTAATTCTTCAAGTTTCTTTTTTTTTCATTAATACTTTTTATTTGCAAAACATATTCATGGGTAATTTTTCAACATTGACCCTTACAAAGCTTTCTGTTACAAATTTTTCCCTCCTATCCCCCACCCCCTCCCCTAGATGGCAGGAAGTCCAATACATGTTAATTATGTTAAAATATTTGGCAGATCGAGCATGTATATACATATTTATATAGTTATCTTGCTGTACAGGAGAAAAAAAAAACTTGAGAAGAAAAACATAATGTAAGCAAACATCAATAGAGAGTGTGAAAATGTTCTGTTGTGGTCCAGACTCAGATCCCACAGCCTCTCCCTGGGTGTAGATAGTTCTCTTCATCATTGAATAACTGGAACTGGTTTGAAACATCTCAGTGCTGAAGAGAGCCATGTCCATCAGAACTGATCATCATATAGTATTGTTGTTGCCATGTATAATGATCTCCTGGTTCTGCTCACTTCACTCAGCATCAGCTCATGCAAGTCTCTCCAGGCCTCTCTGAAATCGTCCTGCTGGTCGTTTCTTACAGATCAATAATATTCCATAATATTCATATACCATAATTTATTCAGCCACTCTCCAATTGATGGGCATCCACTCAGTTTCCAGTTTCTAGCCACTACAAAAAGGGCTGCCACAAACATTCTTGCACATGTGGGTCCCTCTCCTTCCTTTAAGATCTCTTTGGGATATAGGCCCAATAGAAATGCTGCTGGGTCAAAAGGTATGCACAGATTGATAACTTTTTGAGCATAGTTCCAAATTGCTCTCCAGAATGGTTGGATCCGTTCACAGTTCCACCAACAATGTATTAGAGTCCCAGTTTTCCCACATCCCCTCCAACATTCGCCATTATCTTCCTGCCATCTTAGCCAATCTGACAGGTGTGTAGTGGTACCTCAGAGTTGTCTTAATTTGCATTTCTCTGATCAATAGTGATTTGGAGCAACTTTTCATGTGACTAGAAATATACTTCAAGTTTCAAGTAGAAATTCTCTGTTGGATACTGAAAACTCTTCATAGCCTTATCCCTTTTTACTTCTCCCACATACTCTGAGATAAGTACATTTGGGTCCTGGCTGTTCCTTTCCCAGGACACTCCCTTTTCTCTTTGTGCTTTTTGCCTTGGCTTGCCCTCATTTTTAGAATGTTCTTGCTTCTTCAAGACTTAGATTAAATCCCATCTTCTGAAGGAGCTCATTCCTGGTCTGGTCCCATCCTGCCTACCCCTCATACTTTCCCAAAGTCGGGGGAAGGAGGGTAACTTGGATCTTGAACTTAAGAGTTTGATTATAGCAATTACCCACCCCACCCCCACCTAGACCATAGCCTTGCTTCGAGCCCAGGCCCTATAACCATTAAGGAGGGGAGCAATCATCGTGGAAAAGGAGCCCACCTTCCTTGCCATCACCAACACCAACTCCTGACGGAATGCTATTGCTAGTGAGGTGAAATCAAGAGCCCTGGGAAAGGGAGCAGTCTGGAGACTTCTTCCTGGTTCTGTTTATAGCACATTGCCCAAAGTCACCAGCCCAGGATGATTTGGGGGGGATGAGGATCCCAGTGAGGTTCCCTCTGGCCACCGTTTTCATGAGGGCTCCAGAATCCTTAGCAGTCACAGCAACTGAAAATTCAGAAATCCAGATTCCTGCCACCAAAATGCTTGGCACTATCAAGTGATTCAACATCAGAAAGTGATGTGATTTTATAATAGAAAATGATATTTTTTAAAAATTATGTTAAATATCAAACTGTGCATACCCTTTGACCCAGCAGCATTTCTATTGGGCTTATATCCCAAAGAAATCATAAAGGAAGGAAAAGGCCCCATATGTGCAAGAATGTTTGTGGCAGCCCTTTTTGTAGTGGCTAGAAACTGGAAATTGAATAGACGCCCTTCAATTGGAGAATGGCTGAATAAATTATGCTATATGAATATTATGGAATATTATTGTTCTGTGAGAAACGACCAGCAAGATGATTTCAGAGAGGCCTGGAGAGACTTATGTGAACTGATGCTGAGTGAAATGAGCAGAACCAGGAGATCATTATACACGGCAACAACAGTACTATATGACGATCAATTCTGATGGACATGGCTCTCTTCAACAATGAAATGTTTCAAACCACCTCCAATTGTTCACTGAAGAAAGCCATATATACCCAGAGAGAGGGATGAGAAATGTGGACCACAACATAACATTCTCATACTCCTTGATTGATGTTTGCTTACATTGTGTTTCCTTTATCTGATATATTTTTTGTGTAGATAAGATTTTTCTTGCACAACAATGATAAGTTTGGAAATATGTATACATATATTCGATTTGCCAATATTTTAACATAATTAACATGTAGTGGATATCCTGCCATCTAGGGGAGGGGTGGGGAGTTGGGGGGAAAAATTTGTAACGGAAAGCTATGTAAGGGTTATTGTTGAAGAATTACCCACACATATGTTATGCAAATAAAATTTAAAAAAAATAAAAAAAATTATGTTAAAGAGGAAATATCATCTGCTTTGCAGTTGTATCCTAAAGGCCATAGGATTGTTCCATCTGACTTGTAGCTGAAATCTTCTCTATGTCGGTATCCCTCTTAGGATGTGGGGTCCTAGAAAACAGGGACTTGCGTCTAAAATTTTCATTCTTCCTTCCTTCCTTCCTTCTTGCTTTCTTGCTTTTCTTTCTTCTTTTCTTCCTTCCTTCCTTCCTTCCTTCCTTCCTTACCACCCCAAATATGGACTGCATAAAGCAAGAGGTGGTTGGCTGCTGGCTAACCTTGCCTGATATTTATGATTGTGAGCTTTTGTCAGATCGCTTTGTGCACTTGACTTTTTTAATGGCATGTAAAAAAGATAATAAGCAACTTTTTAAAACAAAAACAAATGGGCTGCAGAAAATCTGCACCTCTGTGGACTAATACCTACTCAAAACTATGTTGTTATTCAGTTGTTCATTTGTGTTGTACTCTTTGTGGAACATAGCACACCAATACTGTCCATGGAGTTTTATTGTCAAAGATATTGAGGTGGTTTGTCATTTCCTTCTTCAGTGGATTAAGGTAAACAGATTAAGCGATTTGCCTTGAGTCACACAATTTGTGAGTGTCTGAGAGAGGATTTGAAATGCAGGTCTAGTGTTTTATCCACTGAGCCACCTAGGTATGCTTCACTCAAAATTATAGCTCACCATAAAACTATACCTTTATTTTTCTGGCTTTTTGATTTTTTGCAATATAGCTAATATGGAAATAATTTGGTATGATTTCCTGGGCATAATGGTATCATATTCTTTGCCTTCTCAGTGTGTATGATAGGGGTTTAAAAGGAGGAAAATAATTTAGAACTCAAAATTTTTTAAATGAATATCAAAAATATCTAATACAAAATATTTTACAACAATGAAAAAAATGTAACAAAACAAACAAAACTATAACAAAAACAAAACAAAATAGGTTTTGTCCCCACCAATAGGTTTACTTTTTACTAGTCAGGCAGAGGACACACTAATTGGTTGAGTCTGAAATAAACAAACACGATATAGTTTGGATAAAGGATATTTAATCAAATAATATAACAAAGTGATGAGGAAAAAATTCTCCCTATGCATACATGGAGTATCCTCTGTCATATGTGTACCTTTGCCAACGGGAAAAGCACAAATATATAGAGCAGATATGATGGTGGAACACACATGTTCAGTACAGATATCAATCAACAAGCAAGCAAGCCTATTTGTAAATTGCCTACTCTATGCCATTCACTTGCTGCCCTAGAGATCTAACTTTCTATCAAGGGAAATGACATTTACATAAATAAATAGATAGGAATATATACAAAATATGTGGCAATTTGGGGAAGGTGGGCTCTAGAAGATGGAGGTGGTGGTCAAGAAAGACCACATAAAACATCTTATGCTGTCTTGAAAGAAAGAAGGAATCCCAAGAGGCTAAAGTGAGGAGGCAGTCCACTAGTTATGGAGGACAGCCCACAGAGACAAGCAGACATGCAATGTCCTTTATGAGGAGCAGCAAGAAGACCAGTTTGACTGGACCACCACATACATGAAAGGTGGTAACATATAAAAAGGAGGGGCAGAGCTTTAAGTGCCAAAAAGAGGAGGTTATAATTTATCTTCAGGACAATAAGGTATAATTTGCACTTATTGAGTAGGGCAGTGACATAGACTGTGCTTTATGAAAATTATTTTGGTAACTATGCATTGACTGTTTTAGAGAGAGAAGAGAATGACAGAGAGAGCAATCGGGAAGCTACTACTATGGTCTAGGTGACAGGGGATGGAACCTGACAACAAAGAGGGCCAGGATGTCTCAGAGGTAGTGCCATAATATGCAAATAAATTACATTTAAGGGAGGGAGGGCTGGGCAAGATCCCCTGCCTCCCTTTCCTCTCCAGAGCCACCTGGGTCCAGTGGCCAGAAGGAGATCAGAACAACTGGATGAAATGGGAGACCATGGCCTTTTTAAGCTAAGGTCTGTTCAACAGGTCTCCATTTGACTGAGGCTGCCCACATTCAGTGATTAAGGCTGGATAACAACTGAGGCAAAGAATCTCCTCTTTTACCAAAAATATCTGAATAAATAAATGAATGAATCCGGAAGGGGAGGACCCTCAGGGTTTCTGGCCAAAGCAGAAGTGACTGCTATTTACACTCAATCTGAGTTAATCAGGAGTCAAACAATGACCAAATGGGGCTGGGCCTGTTAGTAAAGTGTTGGGATAGAGGGAATATATGTATCTGTGAAACTTGTATGAATAAACACGTCAGGAATGGAAGTGGGAGTCAGCCAATAGTTAATAAACATTAATTAAGCACCTGTTATGTTCCGGGTACAGTGCTAAGTGTGGGGATACAAATATGAAAAAGGTATTCCCTGCCTTTGAGAAGCTTACAATATAATGAGGGAAGAAGCTCACAATAGAAAACTGAAAATTTAAGTGGGGAGGTTCCTAGTGCCAAGGGCACAGTGGAAATGCTAAGAAAGTCCAAAATAAGTGCCAGCATAGAAGTTACACCAGAGATACATATAGAAATCATGTAGTTGTGCAAAAATGTTTGTGGCAGCCCTTTTTGTAGTGGCTAGAAACTAGAAACTGAATGGGTGCCCATCAATTGGAGAATGGCTGAATAAATTATGGTATATGAATGTTATGGAATATTATTGTTCTGTAAGAAACGACCAGCAGGAGGATTTCAGAGAGGCCTGGAGGGGCTTGCATGAACTGATGCTGAGTGAAACGAGCAGAACCAGGAGATCATTATACAGAGCAACAAGATTATATGATGATCAGTTCTGATGGACATGGTTCTCTTCAACAATGAGATGATTCAGGCCCATTCCAATGATCTTGAGCCATCTGCTCTCAGAGAGAAACTGGGGGGACTGAGTGTGGACCACAACAGCATTTTTGTGTTTGCTTGCATTTTGTTTTCCTTCTCGGGGTTTTTTTTTTTTCTTGTAGATCCGATTTTCTTTGTACAGCAAGATAATTGTAGAAATATATATATAGAAGAATTGCACATGATTAACATCTATTGGATTACTTGCCATCTAGGAGAGAGAATAGGAGAAAAGGAGGGAAAAATTTGAAATACAAGGTTTTGCAAGGGTGACTGTTGAAAATTATCCATGCATATGTTTTGAAAATAAAAAGCTTTAATAAAAAATGATTATACAATGTTCAATTCTGATGGATGTGGATCTTTTCAACAATGAGGTAATTCAAGCCGATTCCAATAGATTTGTGATGGAGAGAGCATCTGCAGGGACTGACTATGGATCACAACATAGTATTTTCACTCTTTTTGTTATTGTTTGCTTGCATTTTGTTTTCTTTCTCATTTTTTTTCCTTTTTAGTCTGATTTTTCTAGTGCAGCATAATTATAGAAATATGTATAGAAGAATTGTACAGGTTTAACATATATTGGATTACTTGCAGTCTAGGGGATGGGATGATGTGGAAAGGAGGGAAAAATTTGGAACACAAGATTTTGCAATGGTGAATGTTGAAAATTGTCTATGCAAATGTTTTGAAAGTAAAAAGCTTTAATTAAAAAAAGAAAGAAATCATGTAGTGAAGGCAGCACATAAGTCCAGTCCTTCAGAGTTGCAGATGACCTAAGATGATGTCAATATATTGTTCTCAACTAAGTACTTTGTTTCTACTCTCTGCTGAGTATGTTATCTCTCCAGAACTTATCTTTTCTGCTGAACTTCTCTTTGCTCCCATCTTTTAGGTTTCAGCTCTCCAGGGCCATCTGCTGGACACTCAGACTCTCATTTGTTAACATTCTCTGGCAAAAACAGACCGAAAGCCCCTCAGTCAATAATGAAGGCTGTGAGCCAAAGCCAATCAGAGGGTCCATGGGTTAAGATTAGGTCTGTTCTTTTGATTGCCAGTGTCCTGGGCTGATTCAAAGTCCATACCTCAGACACCAAACAGAATTAGGGCTAGAAAATTCCTTATATTCCCATTTAACCCCTGATACTTCATCCTAAATTTCCCCAAACCCATTTTGTGGACATTGTACACACTGTGTAGTGGATAGGGGTAATAAAAGCCACTTTATTCATCAAATCTTCCTTGATTTGCATTTAAGTAAAATTTAATAAGGACAAACTGAGTGAGGAAGGAAAAATCATTGTCTTCTATCAACCCATATTCTTGCCATTATTTATGTGTCTCTGCTGGCAACAAGAAGTATCCTGGGATTTTGTTGTTTTGCTGTTGTTACTGTTTCATGTACTCAGGCTAGGGTAAAATTTCACCCTTTCCAGACATTAAAAATACGGGAATTTGGGTCAGGGAGCAGCTTGGAACTGTTAAAAATTCTGAGCAGTTTTCCCAGTGTGATCAAGGCTTTGCCCTTCCTCCTACTCATTTCTGAATACAGCTGAATACCACTCTCTAGCAACCTTCTCAAATATAAATCCTAGGGTACCAACTCGTCAGCCAGCTCAGAAGCCCTGTACTTATCCAGTCTACTGTGACTATTTTATAAACCAAATGGAGAAAACTACAATACATTGATCTAGAAATCAATTCCAGAGAAGTGAAGGCTGGGGGTAGAGATGGGTTGTCCATGGCCGTGGAACATTGTATATCATGTTAGATTTTTTTTAAGTTTTAATTTATTTTATTTAATTTTTTTAATTAAAGTTTTTTATTTGCAAAACATATGCATGAGTAATTTTTCAACATTGACCCTTGCAAAGCCTTGTGTTAGAAATTTTTCTCTCCTTCCACCCACCCTCTCCCCTAGATGGCAGGAAGTCTACTACATGTTAATTATGTTAAAATACTTGACAAATCTAATGTGTGTATACATATTTTTACAGTTATCTTGCTGTGCAAGAAAAGTTGGTAGATTTTTTTTTAATGTATCGAAAAGATTTTGGTGCATTTTACCCAGACCTTGAAACCATCAGTGCAACATCACAAAGAGGATTGAGAGGACCTCACTGTAAGTTTTATGGCTCAACCTTCAAGTTTATCTCTGCATAGGACGTCCTCTGTGACTATGACAATCACCTCTCTGTGGAATATCTCACTTAATAATAGCTACCATTTATATGGTATTTCAAGGGTCGAAAAGTGCTGGTAATGAGGTAAGTGTATTATTTTTATTCCTAATTTATAGATGAGGAAACTGAGACAGAGTTTAAGTGATTTACCCAGGGTTGCACAGCTAGTTAAGTATCTGAAGCGCAATTCAAATTAAGGTTATCTTGATTCCAAATCCCTTGCTTTATACCGGGTCACCAAGCTGGCACCCATTTAACATTAAAAATCAAGGGGTTCTTAAACAGTTAACTTTGTGGTGGCTTTCCCAAGGAATCTAGCATGATCTTAGCATATGTGTGAGAAATTCTTCACTGAAAAAGAAACTTTAGGTATGTTTTTTAGTCATATTCCTTTTTTTGGTAAACAGTGACAAGCAACAGGATTCAGTATTCCCTTAAAATTTTAGCCAATTAGTGTAACTGAAAATGGGAGCTGCTGTAAAAAATTATCTGAAAAAAATCAAAGTTCCATTCTCACATATTTGTCATAGATTCCTTTAATATATTCATAGGTCATTCCCATAAAAGGGGTTTGGTTTTGTTTTGTTTTTAAGGCAAGAAAGTAGAAATAGGAGCAAGTAGTTATCATGTTTTTCAGTTTTTTTCAGTTGCATTTTGGGGATGTTCATGTTATTGCATGTTCTTTCCCTCATTTTTAAAGCATTTTTTTTCTTTCTAACATATCTTATAAAATGTTCCCTCAATGCTTTCAACACTATATGACTTCTAGCACAGCTTTCCTCCCTGTATACTTGGTCCTGTCTAGACATTCTTCATATCTTCATTAGCTCAAGCACCATTTCTCCTTTCTCATAGAACAAAGCCAGCACTGAGATGTTGAGAACAAATATGATGATTCTATTGTCATTGATGACAGAAATAGGTCATTATCAAAACTCTGTTATACCTCTCCTATTTTCTATTGGATATGTTTATACCATTTTCATCTATAAATGCCTGTGGGTATTATTCCAAACTTTCACTAGATTTCTTATTACCTCTATTGCTTTTTGCTTTTTTATGAAGCAATAATGTCTAACTCCTCTTAATTCCAGTGCCTTCCTCTTTTACTTATTTCTTATCATGCTTATCACAAAGCCTGGCATATAATAAGTACTTAATAAGTGTTTATTGAATAAGTAATCTCATGTCATCTTCCTGCCTTGTAATGTCTTAAAAATGAGCTTATACATTTCGCATCCACAGAGAGAGCTATGGAGACTGCAGATCAAAGCATTCTATTTTCACCTTTTTTTTTCTTTCTTGTGATTTTTCCTTTTTGTTCTGATTTTTCTTTCCCAATATTACTCCTATGGAAATTTGTTTAAAAAAGAATGAATATATATAACCTACATTAGATTGCTTACTCACATTGGCAAAGGAGAGGTAAGGGAGTGAAGGAGGAAAAAAATGTTGGAACTCAAAATCTTAAAAAAATGAAAGTTAAAAACCATCTTTACCTGTAATTGGAAAAACAAAATACTATTAAAATAAATTTTTTAATGAACTTATACTCTAAACCAGTATTTTTTTTTTTTACTTTCATGCCCTTCTACTTGTTAAAGACATCAAATATTTCTAGGCTCTTTTGGACTATTCTCTGCCATGACTGCTTTACATAATAAAACATTGAAGGGAAATGGTAATAACAGATCAATATCTTTGCATTTTCCCCTTTCCCATTTTTTAGTGTCAATTTGAATAGGTCAGATTGGAACCATAAAAATAGCTGGAAATATCTTTCCTCTCATCTTTATCTTTTACATTTGGTATTTTTTATCTTTGTTCTAATCTAGTTGATGGCTTGGGTGCACATAGACAGCAGATTCTCTTATAATCACTAACCTCAATCAGTAACCAGTCAGTCCTTGGTGGTTAAGTAGATCTGATCTGTCATTTTTGTGTTGGGTTTTAGCATTCACAATAGGAAGCCAGAGTTTATCTGTCTCTGCCTCTGTTTCTGTCTCTGACTCTCTCTCTTTCTGAATAATCCTTTTCTCCTTTTTTATTATATCTTTTTATTTTTCACAATACATGTAAAAATAATTTTCAACATTCATCCTTGGAAAACCATATGCTCCAAATTTCCCCCTCCTTCCCCATCTTCCCCCTCCCCTAGACAGCAAGTAATCCAATATAAGTTAAACACATCCAATTCTTTTTTTTTTAATTAAAGCTTTTTATTTGTATAATATATGTATGGGTAGTTCCCCAGCATTGATCTTTACAAAGCTTTCCATTACAAATTTTACCCCCAGTCCCCTCCCCTCCCCTAAATGGCAGGAAGTCCATGACATGTTAATAATGTTGAATTACTTGACAAGTTATGCAAGAAAAATCCTATCTACAAGAAAAAAAAGAAAATCAGAGAAAGGCAACACAATGCAAGCAAATATCAATAGAAATCATGAATATGTTACGTTGTGGTCCATATTTCATATCCCTCTGTCTGGGTGTATATGCTTTTCTTCAGTGAACAACTGGAACTGGTTTGAGACAATTCTTTGTTGCAGAGAGCCATGTCCACCAGAATTGATCATCATGTAATACTGTTGTTGCTGTGTATGATGATCTCCTGGTTCTGCTCGTTTCACTCAGCATCAGTTCATGCAAGTCTCTCCAGGCCTCTCTGAAATCATCCTGCTGGTCATTTCTTACAGAACAATAATATTCCATAACATTCATATACCATAATTTATTCAGCCACTCCCCAATTGATGGGCTTCCCTTCAGTTTCCAATTTCTAGCCACTACAAAAAGGGCTGTCACAAACATTCTTGCACATGTGGGGCCCTTTCCCTCCTCTAAGATCTCTTTGGATATAAGCCCAATAGAAACACTGCTGGGTCAAAGGGTATGCACAGTTTGATAACTTTTTGAGCATAGCTCCAAATTGCTCTCCAGAATGGTTGGATCCGTTCACAGTTCCACCAACAATGTATCAGTGTCCCAGTTTTCCCACATCCCCTCCAACATTCATCGTTATCTTTTCCTGTCATTTTAGCCAATCTGACAGGTGTGTAGTGGTACCTCAGGGTTGTCTTAATTTGCATTTCTCTGTTCAATAGGGATTTGGAGCAACTTTTCATATGACTAGAGATGGTTTTAATTTCATCATCTGAAAATTGTCTGTTCATATCCCTTGACCACTTATCTATTGAAGAGTGGTTTGAATTCTTATATATATGAGACAATTCTCTATATGTTTTAGAAATGAGGCCTTTATCAGAACCATTAAATGTAAAGATGATTTCCCAATTTGATGCTTCCCTCCTAATCTTGTCTGCATTAGTTTTATTTGTACAGAAACTTTTTAACTTAATATAATCAAAATTATCTATCTGGTGTTCAATTAGGAGTTCCAGATCTTCTTTAGACATGAATTTATTCCTTCTCCACAGGTCACATCCAATTCTTCTAACCATATTTCCGTATTTCATGCTGCACAAGAAAAATCAGACCAAAGGGGAAAAATGCAAAAGAAAAAATAAGCAAGCAAACAACCAAAAAAAAAAAAAAGGTGAAAATACTATGTTGTGATTCACATTCAGTCCCCATAATTCTTTTTCTGGATGAAGTTGGCTCTCTCCATCACATGTCTATTGGGATTGCTTTGAATCACCTCATTGTTGAAAAGAGCCAAATCCTGCATGAACTGATGCTGAGTGAAATGAGCAGAACCAGGAGATCATTATACACGGCAACAACAAGACTATATGATGATCAATTCTGGTGGACATGGCTCTCTTCAACAATGAAATGTTTCAAACCACCTCCAATTGTTCACTGAAGAAAGCCATATACACCCAGAGAGAGGGATGTGAAATGTGGACAAAAAATAACATTTTCATGCTCTCGATTGATGTTTGCTTACATTGTGTTTCCTTTCTCTGATTTTTTTTCTTGTAGATACAATTTTTCTTGCACAACAATGATGTGTGGAAATATGTATACGTATATTCGATTTGTCAAGTATTTTAACATAATTAACATGTAGTGGATTTCCCGCCATCTAGGGGAGGAGAGGGGACTGGGGGGGGGGATTTTGTAACAGAAAGCTTTGTAAAGGGTCGATGTTGAAAAATTACCCATTCATATGTTTTGCAAATAAAAAGCTTTAATAAAAAAAAAAAAAAGAAAAGACCCAAGTCCATAGGAGTTGATCATCACATAATGTTGATATGTACAATATTCTCTTGGTTCTACTCACTTCACTCAGCATCAGTTCATTTAAGTCTTTCCAGGCTTTTCTCAAATCAGCCTGCTGATTGTTTCTTATAGAACAATAATATTCCATTATATTCATTTACCATAACTTATTCAGCCATTCCCCAGCTGTTGGATATCCACTCACTTTCCAGTTCCTTGCCACTACAAAAAGGGCTACTATATCGTTAATTGTCTCTAGCAGTTTTTTAGTTGATTCTCTAGGATTCTCTAACTATATAACCTGCAAATGCTTTTTCTTCATCTATTGATATAATCATATGATTTCTGTTGGTCTGATTATGACAATAGTTTTCCTGATATTGAACCAACCCCGTATTCCTTGTATAAATTCTTCTTGGCCATATTGTATTATTCTGGTGATAAGTTGCTGTAATGTCTTTACTCATCTTATTTTAGATTTTTGCATCAATATTCATTAGGGAAATTGGTCTGTAGGTTTCTTTCTCTGTTTTGGCCCTTTCTGGTTTAGATATTAGCACCATATCTGTGTCATAAAAGGAATCTGGTAGGACTTTCCCCCCATTTTTCCAAATAGTTTATATAGCATTGGAATTAATTGTTCTTTAAATATTTGGTAGAATTCAATTGTAAATCCATCTGGCCCTGGAGATTTTTTCTTAGGGAGTTCATTGAGGATTTGTTCGATTTCTTTTTCTAAAATGAGATTAAGTAATTTATTTCCTCTGTCAATCTTCTGAATAATCTTTTCCCAATTACATGTAAAGACAATTTTAAACATTTTTTTTAAATTTTGAGTTCCCTGTGCTCAAAAAGTTATCAAACTGTGCATACCCTTTGACCCAGCAGTGTTTCTATTGGGCTTATATCCCAAAGAGATCTTAGAGGAGGGAAAGGGCCCCACATGTGCAAGAATGTTTGTGGCAGCCCTTTTTGTAGTGGCTAGAAACTGGAAGTTGAATGGATGCCCATCAATTGGAGAGTGGCTGAATAAATTATGGTATATGAATGTTATGGAATATTATTGCTCTGTAAGAAACGACAAGCAGGACTATTTCAGAGAGGCCTGGAGAGACTTACATGGACTGATGCTGAGTGAAATGGGCAGGACCAGGAGATCATTATACACAGCAACAAGACTATATGATGATCAATTCTGATGGCCATGGTTCTCTTCAACAATGAAATGTTTCAAACCAGTTCTAATTGTTCAGTGAAGAAGAAAGCCATATACACCCAGGGAGAGGCCTGTGGGATCTGAGAGTGAACCACAACATAGCATTTTCATGTTTTCTGTTGATGTTTGCTTGCATTATGTTTTCCTTCTCAGATTTTTTTTCTTTCTAGATCCAATTTTTCTTGTACATCAAGATAACTATATAAATATGTATATACATATTTGATTTGTCAAGTATTTTAACATAATTAACATGTATTAGACTTCCTGCCATCTACGGGAGGAGGTGGGGAGAAGAAGGGAAAAATTTGTAACAGAAAACTCTGTAAGGGTCAATGAAGAAAAATTACCCATGCATATGTTTTGCAAATAAAAAGCTTTAAAAAAAATTTTGAGTTCCAAATTTTCTCCCTCCCTCCCTCATGTCCAAGTTCTCAAATTCGGTAAGCAATTTGATTTTGGTTAGATATAAATATACAATCATGTAAAACATATTTCCATATTTGTTATGTTATGAAAGAAGAAACATATCAAAAGAAAAAACTCTAAATGAAAGTGAAAGTAGTAAGTGAAAATAGTATGCTTCAGTCTGTATTCAGATTCCATCAATTCTTTCTCTGGAGGTGGATAGCATTTTTTATCATGAATCTTTTGGAATTCTCTTGGATCATTGTATTGTTGAGAAGAACTAAGCCATTCATAGTTTATCATCACACAATGTTGCTGTTACTGGGTTCAGTGTTCTAGTTCTGCTCATTTCATTTAGCATCAGTTTGTAGTTCTCTTTTTGAAGGCAATATTCATGCTTTATACAGAGCTGAGGCCTCTAAAACCCAAACCATATTTTCCAGTGTATTGTTTAGCTGAGCATTCTATGTGTTATTAATTTTTTTTTTTTTTGGCAAGACAACTGGAGTTAAGTGACTTGCCCAGGGTCACACAGCTAGTAAATGTTAAGTGTCTGAGGTCATATTTAAATTCAAGTTCTCCAGGGCTCAAACTTAAAGAGCTTAAACTCAAAGACTCTGGGGTTGGGGCTGTATCTATTGCACCATCTAGCTGCCCCAGGCATCCTATGTGCTGACATAAATTAGTATCAGAAAAATGTGACTTGGAGTATCTTATTGAGTTCTTGTGCATTTCCTCTGCTTCTTCAGCTGTTGTATCGGATGTCAGGTGTGTCAGGTTTCAGTTTTCAAAGCATCATTGATTAATGGCAAGATCCCTGAATGGCTTAGCTTTTTAAAAGTAAGGTCTGGTTGCACGAACTGATGCTGATCAAAATGAGCAGAACCAGGAGATCATTATACACGGCAACAACAAGACCATATGATGATCAATTCTGATGGACATGGCTCTCTTCAACAATGAAATGTTTCAAACCACTTCCAATTGTTCAGTGACGAAGAAAGCCATATACACCCAGAGAGAGGGATGTGAAATGTGGACTACAACATAACATTTTCATGCTCTCTATTGATGTTTGCTTGCATTGTGTTTCCTTTCTCTGATTTTTTTTTTCTTGTAGATAAGATTTTTCTTGCACAACAATGATAAGGGTGGAAATATGTATACGTATATTCGATTTGTCAAGTATTTTAACATAATTAACATGTAGTGGATATCCTGCCATCTAGGGGAGGGGTAGGGAGTAGGGGGGAAAATTTGTGACAGCTTTGTAAGGGTCATTGTTGAAGAATTACCCATACATATGTTTTGCAAATAAAAAGTTTTAATAAAAACAAAAACAAAACAAAACAAAACAAAAAGTAAGGTCTGGGGTGAACCTGTTTGCATTTTCCAGTTTTTTGTCTTTAAAGTATGGTAATATGTGACAGAATCTTTTTTTATTAAGGCTTTTTATATGCAAAACATGTGCATAGGTAATTTTTCAACAGTGACCCCTGCAAAGCTTTCATGTGGCAGAATCTTTAAGCAGAAAGTATATCACTTCCTGTTTGATTAAAATTTTAGCCTCTTCAATTTGGAGCTATGCTCAAAAAGTGATCAAACTGTGCATACCCTTCGACCCAGCAGTGTTTCTATTGGGCCTATATCCCAAAGAGATCTTAGAGGAGGGAAAGGGCCCCACATGTGCAAGAATGTTTGGGGCAGCCCTTTTTGTAGTGGCTAGAAACTGGAAACTGAATGGCTGCCCATCAATTGGAGAGTGGCTGAATAAATTATGGTATATGAATGTTATGGAATATTATTGCTCTGTAAGAAACGACCAGCAGGACGATTTCGGAGAGGCCTGGAGAGACTTGCATGAACTGATGCTGAGTGAAATGAGCAGAACCAGGAGATCATCATACACAGCAACAACAGTATTACATGATGATCAATTCTGATGGACATGGCTCTCTTCAACAATGAAATGTTTCAAACTAGTTCCAATTGTTCAGTGAAGAAAGCCATATTCACCCAGAGAGAGGGATGTGAAATGTGGACCACAACATAACATTTTCATGCTCTCGATTGATATTTGCTTGCATTGTGTTTCCTTTATCTAATTTTTCTTTCTTGTAGATACGATTTTTCTTGCACAACAATGATAAATGTGGAAATATGTATACATATATTCGATTTGTCAAGTATTTTAACATAATTAACATGTAGAGGATATCCTGCCATCTAGGGGAGGGGTAGGGAGTAGGGAGGAAAAATTTGTCACAGAAAGCTTTGTAAGGGTTAATGTTGAAGAAATACCCATACATATGTTTTGCAAATAAAAATAAATAAATAAATAAAATAAAATTTTGGCCTTTCTGGAACTTCCTGTGAAACATGAGAGAAGGGCTAAATCTTTCCCTCATTACTGCAGAAATGGTAAATTATTAGACAGGTAGGTGGTATAGTGGATATAATATGCTCTATTCAGAGTCAGAAATGTCTTGGTTCAAATCCTGCCTCAGAAACTTATTAGTTGTGTGACCCTGGGCAAGTCATGTAACTTGCCTCAGTTTCCCCTCTGTAAAATTGATATAATAGTGTAACACTTGACTACGACTCCCCCATTCCCTGAAGACCAGATACATTCATCTTTCATCACTCCCTCAAGGTCCTCCTGTGCCACTGAGGGGAGGATGTCCCGTGGCTACAGCCCCCACCAATAGAGTTCCCTCAGTTGTAAGGGATGGAGTCCCTGTATTTTAGTTCCATTTAGCCACTAACAATCAGATTTGCTTTAACAAAGGAAAAATTAGTTAATAAATGTGCAATATCCCCAATACTGTATAATCCTGTTCCCCATACCACCTTAATCTCTGGGGAGAAGAGAATTAGGTTCCTAGTTTAGCTGAGTTCTTACATAACAGCCCCAAGTTCCGAGCCCAAAACCTTATTCCGGGTTACAGTTCTAGGCCCCCAGATCTCTCAGGATTTTCCCTAGGCCTGCTTGGAACCTTAGCCCCATAGTCACTATGCCTGAAATACCCGGGTCTGGTGGGGATTCTTGAACCTGAGAAGGAATCCATTTCTTGGAGCTACGGGGTAAAAGTGGGAGAGCGAGTTAACCCCCTACTCAGGTCAGTCACGGCACCTGGGCCATGGACGAGCTATTTATGATCTTCACCTCCTGGACACAGCTGAAAAGGAGCTTGCAGCCAAGGAGAGTGACTCCCAGCCACGTGGGGGGGGGGGACGACACAGGGAAGCAGGATGCCTCCATGAGGGGAGATCCAGGCTTGAGTAAAGCAAACCTCCACTACAAAAGCAACCAACTCCCAAGATTGTTGTGAGAATGTCATGCAGTAGTAGATAAAGGCTAGCTGTTATTTGTATAATTATTCAACAGCCAAACCTGGGGTCACTGCCTGCCTCGTGAGCAGAGAGGACTAATCAGTCACCCTGATACACACATTTCCAGTTTGGGAGACAAGTGTGTAAATTGAGAGGCTGGGCTTCCTGGGTCCCCCAGTCAAGCTGACCGGCTCTAGGAGGAGTTCAGGCATTGGAGAGGATGGTCACTGCCACGGAGATGAGCCCAACCCCTAGCCTGGCTTCTCACAAGACATGGGCAGTGCAGGATCAAGATGAAATGGGAAATAGATAGTCATTGGGAGAAGAGGTTTGTGTTCGGATGTTTAAGTTTCCACTTCCTGGGTATAAGTTGTATTATTGTTGTTGAAAGTTTTCTGTCATGTTTGCACGTCCTGTGTGTGTTGTCTTTTATGTTGTAAAAATGAATAACTGTACTGTACCTGGGGGGGGGGGGGAGGAGAAAACAGCAACTCATACTGCAAGTAGCTACCAAAGATGACTGGAATAATTGCCTTCAGTGACCTGCTAAAGGCTCTTGGGACCCTAATTTTCTCATTTGTAAAATTACGTAGCCCTAAAATGCTATGATCCTTTTCAAAATAATACCCTACTAATTCCTCTCCTTATGTCCCATTTATGAAAATGTAATTTATAATAAAAAAGGAAGTTAAAATAAAAAACACACAGTTGCACCATTATCAGAGAGCCGACCTTGGCGTCAGGAAAAGCTTGTTCCAATTCCCCACTCTGTCACATCCTGGCTATGGGACCCTGGGGACATCATTTAACCTGGTAGTGCCCTACAAAGCTTTCTAAGATGACAAATTGCAGAGAAGAATCCAGTCTATGTTGTAGAGAAAAACCTCAACAAGAGCTCCCTCTCGAGATGAAATCAGAGGTATACAAAACCAAAAAACAGGGTGACTTGTCCCAGCTGAAACTAAAATATTTTCTTGGGAGCATACAAGGGAAAACAAGCTGACTTTTCTAAACCAAATGTGTCAAAATAGTATAATGGTCTAATACTAAAACTGCTGAGCAGCTAAGCAGCCCAGTGGATAGAGTACCAGACCTGAAATCGGGAAGTCTCCTGGTTAAGAGTTCAAATGTGCCAGGGACACTAGCTGTGTGACCCTGGGCAAGTCTTTTTACCTCGTTTATCTCAGTTTCTTCATCTGTAAATGAGTTGGCAAAAGAAATGGCAACCTACTCCAGCATCTTTGCCAAGAAAATCCCAAATGGGGTCAAAAAGTAAGTAAGATATGACTGAAACGAGTGAACAGTAACAAAAAAAATGTTTTTAACAAAACATCAAATGCAACAGCAATGTCATGTTAAAATTGACAGATTTAATCCTTAACTTCACCAGGTAAACTCAGTCACTTCAGCTTTTTTTAAAAGTTCTTCCCTTCCCCAAAATGAGGGAGCTTTTCTTTCCCACTGCCACACAGCAGATTCCTGGTATGGACAAAAAATTCTTCATTGTTTCAACTGGTGACCAAGTTGCTGGGAAAATTTGACAATTTTCCTCACAGACAATGTCTATCTAGATAAATGTTATTATTTGCATAGATTTTTTCATTTCCCCCCTGGAAACTTTGTTGATTAAGATCCCATGTAAATTTTTAACTGTTAAAGCACAAATGGATGAATAACAAAAAATTTAAAACTGCTTCTGAACCCAGAGGACTGAGACATTGATCCTTACTCCTCCATTATGATACCTCTCTCAGCCCTGGATCTCCTATGTCATTGAGGCACTGGATTCATTCAGCCCTGGAGGAGTCTGACCCCTTAAGAGAACAAGTTAGACACATTTTCCCTCATTCTTTCCCTCTTTCCCACATTACATCTTCTGTCCGGCACCCTGAGGTTTTAAAAATTGCTTAAGGCTTAGGTTTTAGTTCATGTCTAAAGGCTCCCCCAAAAGCAAGTAGGGAGGTATTTGGTATACAATATAAGTCAGGCATGCGACAGATATTTATTCCTACATACAAAATAAATAATATAAGATATAAAAGATCTGTGACACAAATTGACAAGACTTAAACAATCAGGAACTTACAACCAATAATAGTATAAGCATTTAAACACAGGCTACTACCCAGTAGACACTGTGCATTTCACCTCAGCTCTCCAATATCCCTCTCAGAGCAGATCTCTCCTTGTAAGATTCATTCTCCTCCTGGTGAATGCCTTCTCCAGGAAAAGCTGCAATGGTTTTCAGAGATTCTTCCCCCTAGGCTCCCACTAAAGGACCCAGAATCTGAGAATTTCTCAAACCTACAAGATGGTCTCCAAGCCTGGTCATGTCCATCTTGGGACTCATGTTCATTCACCTAAAATCTGAGAAGTAAAAACAGCTTTGGGTTCATCTAAATAGGATATGGACCCTAGCCACCATATGCTGATAGCCTAATAGGATAGGGGTTGGGAGGAGTTGCCATATCTCCAGCCTTGGAAAGTCCCCAAAGTATTTGAGGTCATTTTGAAGGGTCAAAACAAGAGAGAGTCTCGATTTTTTGAAGGCCAAATCAATGGCTTTTCCTGCTCAGCAGCCAATTCGGAGATTGCCTCATCTTCTCAAAGTGAAAAGCCCCTCAAAGCTAAATCTCACTTACATGAACTGATGCTGAGTGAAGTGAGCAGAACCAAGAAAACATTGTACACGGCAACAATAAGACTATGTGATGATCAATTCTGGTGGCCATGGCTCTTTTCAACAGTGAGGTGATTCAGAACAATTCCAACAGACTTAATGATGGAGAGAGCCATCTGCACCCAGAGAGAAGACTATGGGAACTGAATGTGGATCACAACATAGTATTTTCACCTTTTTTGTTGATTTTTGTTTTGTTGCTTGCTTGTTTTTTTCTTTCCCATTTTTTCTCTTTTGATCCTTCTTTTCTTATGCAGTATGATAAATGTGGATATATGTTTCAAAGATTTGCACATGTTTAACTTATGTTGGATTACTTGCCATCTTGGAAGGAGGGGTTTTGGGGAAGGAAGGTAGAAAAATTTGGAACACAAGATTTTCAAGGGTGAATGTTGAAAACTATCTTTGCATGTATTTTGAAAAATAACAAGCTATTATTTTTTTAAAAAGATAAATCTCACACAAAGGGTCAGCTAGAATCAGAAAGGACATCTCTTTTCATGCTGTATTCAATTTCCAGTTATAGTGGAAATAGCATTGCATAGGAGGGAAGGAGAATATGGAGGGTGCAGAACTATGGTTTAAAAACTAGTTCCACCCACGTACTGGGACCATGAGCAAGTCATTTAATTGTTTAAATTTACTCAGCTATGGAATGAGGGTTTTAATACTTTAATTTCCTTTATCACAGGATTGTTGAAGAAAAGGGCTTTGTAAATTGTAGACCATTATATAAATGTAACCTCCAGTCCACCATTCAAAAGTTCACGCCATTATCCCTTATGTTAGTACTCTCAGGCAGTCAGGAGTGATGTCTTCCAATCCCTGCAGGAAATCATCGTGTGTATGGGATGTTTCTGGAGTGAATGGGGGTGTCTCGCACCCAGCTATTGGAGCAAATATTACATGCTTTAAAAGAATTGGGATTGAAACATGAATATAGTCTTTGGAAATAATTTGGGTGTAGATGTTCATCTTATCTAAATGGACGTTCTGAAACTTCCTGAGGTCTGAACTTTGCTTAAGCACATGCAGGGGTAATTGCATCATTGTAGGACTCTGCTAATTAAAAGGTTCCCATTGATCTTCATCTCTTCTACTCATTACCCCTAATTCTGTCTCATGAAACAAATGAAACCCTTTAGATATTTGAAGACAACTTGTATGTGTTCCTACCCATTCTTACCCCAACCCCCCAAAATGGTACTACCAGCTTCTAATTTAAGATTCCAAGACATTGTTATTGTTTTGGAATTGTTGTTGTTATTATTCATTTGTGCCTGACTTGTGACCCCATGGACCATAGCATTCAAATACTGTCCTGGGGTTTTCTTGGGAGAGATATGGGAGTGGGATGTCATTTCCTTCTTCAGCTCATTTACAGGTGAGGAAACTGAGGTAAATGGGGCTAGATGACTTGTTGAGCTCATAAGTACCTGAGTCTGGATTTGAACTCAGGTGTTTCTGACTCTAGGACAGCCAGGTGCTACAGTGGATAGAGCATTGGAATTAGGAAGACTCCTCTTCATGGGTTCAAATTCAGACACTTCTTGGCTGTGTGATCCTGAGCAAGTCGCTTAATCTTATCTGTCTCAGTTTCCTCACCTGTAAAATGGGCTGGAGAAGAATCTTTGTCAAGAAACCCCCAAATAGGGTCACAGAGAGTTAAATATGACAGATTCTAGGTCTGACACTCTATTCACTGCACCACCTTGCTGCCCCCAAGTACCAGGCTTCAAATCCTACCTTTGGTATTTCCATTGTGACCTTTACTCTGGCCTGAGGTTTCTCAATTATGAAATGAAAGATTTGGAAATGATGGCCTATGGGGCCCCTTCCAGCCCTAGAGCTTTGATTTATTGATTAGTCCCAACCCATCATTTTGCAGATGAAGAATTTTCACTAGACAGAAAGATTGGATGACTTGCTGAGGGTTTCCCAAGCTGTGAGCCTGTGTAGCAGAGCCACAGAGTTCTGATCCCCAAACCAACCTTCTTTTTACTATACCACATTGCCTTCTTCTAATTTATAATGTTCATCTAGATATGATGCTGTTTCTGCATCTGCATTCATGTGGGTACAGTTAATTCTGTTTAGATTTAAAATCTTGTCTAATAGATGCATTCACAAATCCTAATCTATATAACAGGTAATGAATATTTCTGTTTGGAACTGCTATTGGGGACCTTAATTATTTCTGCATACCCATTTAATTAGACATTATTTAATAAAATTGGCTCCATTTAAAAAAAAAAAAGAACTGGATCTTGAAGTCACAGGACTTGAGGTCAATTCTAAATTTCACCTCTGTGACCTTGCACAAGTCACCTTTGCACCTCTAAAATCCCTTGTACCCTACATGCCATGATTTTCATGATGGATTATTTTGTCCTTACTCGCCATAAATACTGGGAAGCGAGATGACCAAGTACCCCCCTGAGAGGCTGCTTCCTGCTGAGCACAAGATGACGCCAGTTCCACCATCTCCTTCATTTGTCCCTCCAAGGAGAACCTCTGAGTCATTCTTTCACTTAGGGATAATGTCCTTAATGTCTGCTGATTTCATTTATCCCGAGAACAAGAGTGATATGGTTCCGGGCTTCCAAGAATATGCCAACTTGTTGGACGTTAGACAAAGAGCTCACATTTAGAGGATCAAAAGTTCAACGGATGGTAATAGACAATCTAAAAATTGGAATTCTCCTAAGCAAACGCTTTCTCCCTTCCTCTGTCCTTGGCTGCAGGGTCTGCTCGGGAGGGAGAGGCAGTTTCCATCCTTCTTTGTTTCCTGAGTCCCCTCACCCCCAGGATTCATCACCTAATGGCCCATTACTGGTGATAAGGTTCTCCATCCGTAGCTAAGTCGGTTCTCTGTGTTGCCAGAATTTACTCTGAGCTTTGGCATTGGTAGAGTCTTAGTGGAGGATCTCATGCTGGGAAGTGGGGAGAGGAGAAGACAGCCTTCCTATAAAACAGAGTCACCTCCACCCCTCAGGGAGGAATTCAGAGCAGAATTTGATGGACGCGTAATAATAGAAACTCATGTTTATATAAAAAGCATTGTGGGTTTTGTGGACAGAGAACTGGCCGCAGAGGGGAGGAAGTTCTAGGTTCAGGTTCCATCTGGCCATAGGCTGATCCTTGGTGGCCCAGGCACTTTCCAGGTTGCAGAGCAGGTTCCAATATGTGTTGGTCAAATGGGTTTCCTCACCAGGCCATCACCATAATTTATATTTAATAAAGTGCTTTCTTTGCTGTTTTTCTTTTTTCTTATGCTGTTTTTTAAATAAAATAAATTAATAAAAAAATAAAGTACTTTTAAACCTTAAAGACAGAGACCAGGGTTCTGCCCAGAATGAGTGGGTATAAAACTCACCAGTTTGAGTAAAGAGTGAGCTCCCTGCTTGGAAGCACTGACCTTGTGAATTCTAGCCTGGTTCGGTGAAGGTCTGGTTGTGTCATTTGCTTCCTAGCTATGTGACCCTGGCCAGGGTACTTCTTTTTTGTGAACCTAAGGTTCCTCATCCATAAAAGAGTGACAGTAATCCTATCTTCACAGATAGAAGGTCTTTAAGAAATGTTTGCTTAAATGCAGTGATCCAAGAAAATTCCAATAGACTTAGGATGGAAAATGCCATCTGTATCCAGAGAGACTGAATGTGGAACAAAACATATATTTTCATCTTTTTCATTTTTTGTTTGCTCTTTCTTTCCCATGGGTTTTCCCCTTTGGTCTGATTTTTCTTGTACAATATGATAAATATGGAAATATGTGTAAAAGTATTGCACATGTATAACCTGTATCAAGTTGCTTGCTGTCTTGGGAAGGGGTGAGATAAGGGAGGGAGGGAGAAAAAATTTGGAACACAAAATCTTACAAAAATGAATGTTGAAAGCTATCTTTACATGTATTTGGAAAAATAAAATACTATTGAAAAGTTGTTTTTTTTTTTTTAAATGTTTGCTAAATGGAATTGAGATAAGATAAGGCCCCAGGTTTGAATCTTCTCAGAATGAAAAGGGGTATGGACCTGGGATTTCAGAGCCTGTGGGTTTTTTCATGAAATTAAATCTAATAAGTCAATGAGGTCCCTTATATGATAAAAAGGAAGATTCCCCAATAAAACATTTTCTGGTAAGCAATAATCTTGTTGTTGGTCAGTTGTATCCAACTCTTCATGACGCCGTTTTGGGGTCTTCTCAGGAAAGGTACTGGAGTGTTTGCCATTTCATTCTTAAGTGACATGTCTGGTCTCACACAGCTAATAAGTGTCTGAGGCCAGATTTGAACTCAGGAAGAGGAGACTTCTGAATCCAGGTCCAGAGCTCTGTCCACTGTGCCACTTAGTTACCCAACCAAAAATACAATCAGGCGAAACAAAATCCATCATCCCTATTTAATGGTGTATGCCTCATTTTGCACCTGTAGTACACCACCTTTCTGCCAAGAAGCAGGAAACATGTTTTACTGGCTGACCTTTGAAGTCATGATAGGTCACTGCATTGTTCAAAATGGAAAACATTCAGACACTTTTTGTTGCTATAGTGATGTTTGGTTGTTTTGCTGTTGGTTTTCCTTAATTCTTTTCCTTTAACATTTATATGGTATATGTGCTGAGCACTGTGCTAATTATTTTACAATTATTATCTCATTTGATCCTCATAACACTCTGGTAAGTACTACTTTTATCCTAATTTTATAGCCAAGGAAACCGAGGCAGAAGTCAAGTGACTTGCTCAGGATCACCTAGCCAGTAAATGTCAAAGTCTGGATTTGAAAACATACTCCAGATCTGGCACTCTATCCCTTGGGCCATCTGGACTCCTCAGCCAGGTTCCACTGCTGATCTGCTCTGTCTCTGACCTGGTCTATTTATCCTACCTTAGGCATCCATCAACCTCCACTTCCCAAATGACAGGAGTCACAGATGTGCATCACCATGCCCAAAATGCTGTCTTTGTTATTCAGTTGAATTTAACAAGCATTTATTAAGCTCCTATAGATCAAGATGTCACATTAAGGACTAGGAACACAAACACTACTTCTGAGAAGCTAATTATCAATGAGGGATATCAGTTCTGAGGGAAAGTCTTGGAATTAGAATCAGGAGCTCCAGGCTTGAATCCCAGGGTCAGGGAGTTACATGACGACCTTAAAGATTACCTCATTCCATCTTCTCATTGTACAGGTGAAAAAACTGAGAGCAAGTAACTCAGCCAATGTCATAGACATTTATTAAGCACCTCTTATGTTCCATATGCGGGGAGGTGGGAACACAAAACAAACCCAAAACAGAAGCTTTTTATTCTCTCAACCAGTAAGCATTTATGAAGCATGTAGTGTATGCAAAACACTAGGGCTACATAGACAAAAGTAAAACAATCCCTGCCCTCGAGGAGTTTATATTCCATTTGGGAGGCAATATGTCCATACATAAATATATATATATATAGCCTTTATATATATATAGCCTTTTCTATCTGCACATAGATTTGCAGTATATTTTAAATATAAAGTGATTGTGGGGAGAAGCTAGGAAGATTGGGAAGGTGAATATAGATGGCAGTGCTTGAATTAAATTTTGAAGAAAACAAGGAATTCTAAGAAATGAAAGATAGGAAAGAGTACATCCAGGCACATTATCCAGCCAGCACAAAAACCTAGAAGTGAGACGCTGAGTGTCATTTGGGAGGAATAGCAAGGAGACCCAGTTTGGCTAAATCACAGAAAATGGGAAGACGAGGGATGCCTAATAAAGTTGGAAGATTGGTAGGGGTTTGAATGTCAGAAGAGTTTGTATTTGATCCCAAAAGGAATAGGGAGCCACTGAAGTTTATTGAGTAGGGGAGTGACATGGTCAGAATTTTGTTTTAAGAAAATCACTCTTCCAGATATGTGGAATATGTATGAAAAGACGAGAAACTTGAAGCAGAGAGACCCTAATACAAGAGTCCAGGTCAGAGGTGTGGAGGGCCTGAAATAGTATCCTGAGTCAAATGGATATAAGGGATTGGGAGGGTAGAAACAAAATAGTCCATAGATCTGGTGGAAAAGAAAATTAAATTCAGTTTGGGGCATGTTAAGATTAAGATTTATTCAATAGTTTATTCATTAGACAGTTGGGACAGGTAGGGAATGCCATAGTGGATAGAGCACTAGGCCTGGAGGCTCATCTTCTCAAGTTCAAATCCAGCCTCAGATACTTAATAGCTGTGTAACCCTGGGCCTACCCCCATTTGCCTCAGTTTCCTCATATGTAAAAAGAGCTAGAGAAAGAAATGGAACAGGTACAGTATTTTTTGTGAAGAAAACCTCAAATGGGGTCCTGAAGAGCTATGAAACAACAAAATAGGGGCAGCTAGATGGAGTAGTGGAGAGAACACCAGCCCTGAAGTCAGGAGGACATGAGTTCAAATCTGGCCTCAGACACTTAACATTTCCTAACTGTGTGACTCTAGGCAAGTCACTTAACTTCAATTACCTCAGCAAAAAAAGAAAAAAAAAGGAACTACAAAATATGGACAGCAGCAGGGGAGACTGGATATATAGAACTGGGTGACATCTGCATAGAGATTTTAATTAAACCGATTGGAGATGATGAGATTAAGAAGTAAGAGTTGATAGAGAGAAGAGGATAGAGGCCTTGAAGGACATTTTATGGGCACACCATGGATAAAGAGCCAGCAGAGGAGTGGTCAGAGAATGTAGAGAGAACTGACTCATGAAAACCCAAGGGGAAGAAAGTATTCAGAAGAAGGGGGTCAACGGTGACTGCTCCAAAGTTATAAGGTGCATGCAAATAAGTAAATAGGAAATGATTTGAGGAAGAAGGGCACACTCATAGCTGAGGTGAGCAATCAAGGAAGGCTTTCCTGAAGAGGTGGCCTTTGAAGGAGCCTTGAAAGGAAAGGAAAGATAATGTTTCAGGAAGATGAGAAAGTGCATTCCTGGCAGGGGAAAAAATAATAGGAATATATGGAGATGGGAAATGGAAGGCCACATCTGGAGTCCAGTTGGCAGCCCAGGATATCTAATATATGAAGGGGAGTAAATGAAATAAAGCTAGAGAGGTAAGTTGGAGGCCTTGAATGCCAGGCTGAATGAATAATTTGATTTAATTCAGAATGGCCTTCCCAGAAATGGCCATCCCGGAGGATCAGAGAGGCCAGTTGTCATACCAACATTAAGACAAGACAGTGCTGGACACAGTTCCTGCCTTCAAGGATTTTCCTGAAAGCTGATGGGATGGAGATAGGGAAATGCAACCTGAGCACAGATGACTAAATATATACTGATTTTTAAAGGAAGAAAGATTTACAGAATTAGGAAAAAAAACTTCATGGGCAAAACTGGACCTGAACTGAGCTTTGAAGAATACTTTTTAGAGGTATCAGAGAGAAGGAAGTGCACTCCAGGCAGAAGGAACAGCTTGAGCAAAGGTGTGGAAATGGGAGATAGAGTGGGAAATTCAAGAATGCCCAGTTGGGCCAGAATGTTGGAAGCATAAAGGAGAGAAACAGAAAACAAAGCTAGAAATCTAGATGGAAGCCAACTAGGAGGGGTCCTTAAATAATAGGCAGAAGAATTTGTATTTTTTCTTGAGCAGAGAGAGATTCATGGTCAGACCTGTACCATAGAAAGATTCTTATGATAGTTTTGTGGAAAATAGATTGGAAAAGGGACACAGGAATCAATCAACATACATTTGCTAAGCATCTACAACATAACAGCTGTACCAGGCACTGTGATAGTTACCCAGAGCCCAAAGGAAAAAGTGAAATAACCCCTACCCTCAGAAAACTTGCATTCTGTTGGAAGCTGGGTGGCCAAATAAGAAGGCGGGAGGCTATTACAAGAGTCTAAGAGAAAGATGAAATAAACCATGACTGAGCTGGTATCAGCTGGTAAAAGTTAAAGAGGGATGGGGATGGTGGATATAATTATGACACTTAAAAAAAACTATATATATATATATATATATATATATATTTCTGTTCCAAATTCTCTTCCTCCCTTCTCTCATGCATTGAGAAAGGGAGAAGTATGATCCCCATTATCCATAGGAAGTCATGCAACACTTCTTTCTGCATTAGCCATGCTCTAGGGGAAAAGGCAAGAAAATAAAGAGAGAAAAATGTGTTTTAATTTGCAATCTGAGTCTATCAGGACTCTGTAGATGGAGATCATTTTTCATCCTGAGCATGACTCACTTTTAAGTTTAATCTGCGTTCTTTAACATTTTCTCCATTACTTTTTTAAGACTAGACAAGTAAACAGTATCAAGCCCTGATTTGTAATATGCCAGTTTCCAAGAAGTAAATACTCATCCTGAAAAGTTAGTAGTCAACTCTCTGGTTAGAGCTTGGTTCCACCATGCTCTTCGGTGCCTAAGTAATGTTTAAAAAATAATTAAAGTCACTACTTTAAAAGTATCCCTATTGTTAGAAAACAAAGGAATTAAGAAGTAGGCAAGAAAGGGAACCAAAAGGAGGGATGCTGTGAAAATGGAATTGACAAGTTATGGTAACTGATTGGATATGGGACTGAGGAGGCAAGAGTTATGGATAACAGGCAGCTGTTGGGTAATTGGGAGGATGGTGGTACCCTCAACAGAAACATGAAGCCTGAAAGGAGGGCGGCTTTATCAGGGGAGGAGTTCAATTTAGACAAGGTCAAGTTTGGAGCAGCTACATGGTGCTGCAGTGGATAAAGTGCTGGCTTCAAGTCAGGAATATCCATCTTCCTAAGTTCAAACCTGTCCTCACTACTTGCTAGCTGTGTGATTCTGAGTAAGTCACTCAGTTTCCTCATCTGTGAAATGGAGTAGAATAGATGGTCCCTGAAGTTTTTTTCCCCCCATCTCTCTAGCATTCTATGATTTTTCCCCCCTAAGCCTTCTCAGTCCTGACATTTTGTGTATTATGAATCCTCTCAGCTCTGACATCCTGGGTTCTAAGGATCTTCCCAGCTCTGACATCTTGGGTTCTAAGGGCCCTCCCAGCTCTGATGTCCTGGGTTCTAAGGGCCCTTCCAGTCCTGACGCCCTGGGTTCTAAGGGCCCTCCTAGCACTGACATCCTGGGTTCTAAGGGCCCTCCCAGCTCTGACCTCCTAGGTTCTAAGGGCCCTCCCAGCTCTGACCTCCTGGGTTCTAAGGGCCC